>CAKNWW010267833.1:0-17733 GCA_932074435.1 Andricus kollari
CTTTAAACATTCCAGTATGGAAATCATCATTTCTTAGTAACTAAAGTGACTGGAGATTTTTTATTTAAATTCTAGGGTATAAAATATCGATTTCTTTGTTTCAATAACTAAGGGATGATTAAACTATCCTGAAAATAAATTACATTGCAAGTCCTCCTAAAGGACACTTCCTATATGTATGTTTCAAAGTGATATTGCAGGCCTGATCTTCGGTGATTTATTCCTTGCGAAAAGTTAATTTCTCTGCTTCTCTAAGTAAGGGATGATTAAACAGCCCTCTAGAAAAATGCAAAGACATCCTTTTCGTTCTACACCTTCGCTATTTACTTTAATATGATTCCGATTCTCATAGATTAATCAGAAAATTTTTTGTGATTTTAGTCATTAAGAAATGTCTATATTCCGGATTAAGTATTCAAGAGATGATAAAACAACCCTTGAAGTAAATGCATATATATAATATCCGTGCTATGCACGCTTCCTTTACTTATTTGAAAGTGATTTCATCCCCTAGAATTTAAATAAAAAATCTCCAGTGACTTTAGCTACTAAGAAATGATGATTTCCATACTTGGATGTTTAAAGCATGAAAACACCCCCATAACATGCCGTATACCCAAAAAATCGTTAATCTTTCTAGATCTTAGATATGAATCTTTCGTTTCGGTAAGACTGTTAGTCAAAATGTGAAACTTTTAGCAAAATCTAACAAAAAGTTTAGGAGAAAAAAAAACTTTTCACTAAAATAAGCATTTTTCTATTAAGATACATGTAAAAATGGAAACTTTGACAATTTTTTGTTAAAAAACTGTCCTTTTTTGTTGCGGATTATTGCTTTGCAGGTTCCAAAATACATAAAAAATAAAATTCAGAATTTTTCACAAAAACTCATTTACTGTACATTTGGTGCGGGCCCTTTTCTCTTCCAAACTTAAACGATTCGGTGGTAAAAGTTTCCATCTCTGAAAAAACCTGAAAGGATCTAATAAGCTGACCAGACGTTTGTTCATACGTATGTACTCTAGACTCTAGGTTGAGCCAATCATTTTCACAGTTCGACCATCATATAGCTATAGAACAAGAAGACCTTCGACTTTCATAGGCTTCATCTCGGTTGAAGTTCAAAAAAGGTGACTCATAACATAACTGTGCGAACATCGCCTCTAAAAAATGACTCAGATTGCTCGCAGCCTTTCACCTCCAATGAGAGAAGCTAGACAGTAAGACAGCAAATGTTGTGTAGTGTGTACACAACGTGAACTCAAACTAGAGGGCACTCTTTTCTCGTGAATACTGAAATGCATCTATTTACGCTAAGCCGTCTACCGTGTAATTGCAAGTCAACGATCCGTTAAATCACACAAATACATCCTTTCGCTCTCATTTAATTGAAAATAATTACATACCAATCAATCCAAACGTGGACAAATCGAAGAAAATGCATTACTTATTCACACAAATTTACAACAACAAAAAATAAAAGAAGTGAGATTTCTTATATATAAAGTTAATTCCTAAATATATTTTGTAAAGGGTATACTTCCGAATAGTTCACCGAGAAATATTGACTTGATACTTGGCCTAGGGGGTTCCTTTTGTAGCCCAGTTAAAAGACCAAAAAGGATTTTTGGTGTATTTTAATAGAAGTTAAGTTATTAACAATTTTTGTTTAAAAAAATGTTGTTTTTTTTAAACATTTTTGGAAGATATGGCCCCACGCCTCCCTCTACTCCAGCCCAACCCCTTTGTCATTGGCTAAAAGAAACCCACTCGGCCTAATATTCGGCATTTTAAATCAGGTAAGTTCTGCGATCAACTAACTCCTTCCACATTTCCAAGGTGCTTTATTATGGCCCTGAAACTAGGTAGACCTTTTATAGGCCTATTTAAAAAAAAATGAATATTTTACCAAATTGAATACACTTTTAAAGGGAAATCTGAACTAAAAAATATACTGAACAAAACTGAACGAAACGGACTGAAAAAAAATATATATTTCGACGAGATCTATAACTTTTATGTTCAACATTTTGATCTCATATCAATATTTTTGAGATTTTTCAAAAAAACTTGTTTTTGAAGAAATTTTAATAACTTTATTTCTATTTATTTGGGCTAAAAATGCTTTTAGCACATTCAAATGAGATACAAAAGGAACCCCTAGGCCAAGTATAAAGTTAATATTCGTGGGTGAACTTTTCGAAAGTTTACACTTTTTAAATTAATTTGATCTCAAACTGAAGGATGAGTTAAAATATTTCTTTTAAAGTTTTATCCCTCAACTGAATCTACATGTATTTATTATTTCAGTGTAATTTCCAGTTTCTGAAATGAAATAGAATTATAATGAATAACTGTGTTTAGTGACTACGGGTGTCTATATATGTTATCCTCTCAGCAATAATAGAGCGATGAACTCCCACTTTTTGCACGTAATACTAGAAGTCGTGAATTAATGTGACAGCCCACACTGAAAAAACCGTCGAGTCAACAAAAAGAAGAAGTGTGGATATTACAGGTATAGCAAAAAAAAACTTGTTAATAATACCAACTGTTTTTATATGCTAGTACTTTTTATAGCCACACCGTGGGATTATTAAATTGTATCGGTTCGTTAATTTTTTGAATAGCTATGGAATTTTTTGAGTGCTTACTCAGCACTAATTTTTCCGCTACTATTAAATCAATAACATTAATAAATCGCTATCTAAAAATATATTATTAATTGTATGAAACTTACTGAGTGAAGTTCGATCACAAAGACCCTCCGCAATTCTATTCTTCTCCTGAAACAATACAATAACAGAAAGGATTATACATTTATTATGAATAGAAAAATATAGATAGGAATAGAAGTACAAAATGTGAAAAGATGGGGTTGACAATCCAGTTCATTTTTTGTCTCAAGATCTAAGGAAGAAAGGTATTGAGACTGTTAAGGAATGAGGTGACCGGTTTTACAGCCTCGGGTGATAAGTGGAGGAACTCTTGTAAAAAAATGTGGCTCGGTGCCATATGTATGTAGGTAATTATTACGCGACACCATTTTCATTTGCGTTCGGTTTTAGGAATTATTTTTCTACTTACTAAAAAAAAGTAAACCAATACTGTGACATGTTGGGCCAACATACTTATTTTATTCTCTATATATATGCATTCGTCTGATCGACTTAGGACACATTTCTAACACTATTAGCGATTTTCTATGGTTTCTGAGTTGCCTATAGATTCCGTCGTAACCTTTAAAGAGATCAAAAGGACTCGTCAATCTTAAATAAATTTTTACCATAAGCTAGCATCAGTTTCAAAGAATATGGCTTTACAACATTTAAATGAAGCTTAAAATTTGAAGGTTCAGAGAAACTGGTCATAATTAGTGAAATATTTTATAATGAATGAATCATTATTTTAGATAAAAAATTGTAGAATCATGCATCGTAACAGAGCGCAAGTTGTTCCACCATAACTTTTATCCTAAAAGGAAGTTGATTTTGTAGGTCAGCAGAGAATCGTCGAAAATATAAATAAGAAATAATTTTACATTCAAAGCCTTTAAGAATGGAACAGTTCTAAACTGAATGTCTTAGACAATTAAACCTTTTGTTCGTTTCAGAAAATATTACAATAAAAGAATTTTTAATTATTAAATGTTTAAGTTTAAAAAATTTGAAGATGAAACTCTTAAAAATGTAATGATTGAAAATTAAGTTTTTAATCGCATCAATTGAAATGGTGACAATTTCCAATTTATATGTTTTAAGAATCACAATTACAAACTGAAAGCTTCATATATCCGCTGGGACATACGGAAATGTTTAAAGGCTTCCAGTTCTATCAGGGTGTCGAGCGAAATTTTGTTTTCAAATTCCCGGGTTTCCCGGATCGGAAGTAACGTTTTACCCGGCTTGCTCTGGTAATATCTATGTGTCGTAATAAATTTCGCACCTTATTATTAGTTTAAAAAGTACTAGAAGATACTAGAAAAATTTACAAAACTAATGTATGATTTTACCAAGAACACCGGCTTAAGATCTGTGTTAAATAAAATCGCTTGAAATAAAAATTCAAAACATCATATAAATGAAAAACTGTATTGTTTCTATTACTTTTATTTATAAAGGTATTTACCATTTATAATTATTACGAGTTATTTTTTCTGTGTCCAGACCTTGGCAGAATCGAAAGAAAAATCAGTATAGTTTTACCAATACGTCGATTATATTCTGTTAAAATTACTCTATAATGTAAGTCTCAGAAAATTAAAAGACGGAAGTTATTCAAAAGTTAAGACATTTTTTTTATTTAGACTTTTTTGGCAATATGTCTGAAAGACTGGTAAAAATTACTTCAACCTAGTATCATTGGATATTGTGAACAAAAATTGTAATATGAAATATCCGTTCTTCAAATTAACGATCAATACAAACAAAACATACAAAATATGTCAAATATAAAAAAAATAAAAAAATAAAGAATAGCATACAAATTACTAAAATAAATACTAACATAATTACAAAGTAAAATTTGAAAAAGACTTCTAATCAACAATTGTCAGCACAAGTAAATACCTTGGCGTTCACCTAAACCTTTTTTTTTACTAACTCAGAATCAGAATACAATCGAAAATTCAATAGAAAAATGAAACATTATTTTCCCAAATACCTGTTTCTAAATGACAAAATTAATAAAAAATACCAGAAAAACAGCACGATAAATTTCTCAGAGTTTGACTTTTATGCTGGCATCAGGTATTAGGTAGTAGGCTTTCAAAGTCGAAGTCTTGCGTCTCCGCGCATGCCTCAGATAAAACGATGTTCATTACCCGTAATTCGCGCCTTATTTTCAAAAACGATACATTGCAAAAGGTGTAAAAGTTTTTATTGGATAATAATAATTTTACGCATAAAATGAACATTTCTAATTTAAATTTATGACGACAGAATTCCCGTTTTTTTTTCGTGATACCTCCACATTTTCCCATATTTTTCAAGTTGCACAAAATTCCCGGCAAATTTAAGGTTTTCCCGTTTTTCTGGGTCGCTATAGACAACCTATAGACGGGCGCCGCCTTCACTCTCGAACTCATATTAACTCATTCATTCTCTCGAAGTTTCAGAAGTTTAGTTTGACAAATTCTTTTTTTTTTATTTCGCTATTGCACTACAATAATTATTAAAGTAAAAAAAACGTTTCCAAAAACCTCTTGAAAGATCCAAAAGCTCTTAAATGCTATTGCCTCAGAATTTGAGACAAAAATTATAAACTAAATTGTTGGCTTGCGGAAGAAGACGAAATTTTGAGAAACCCGCCCGCGAAACTCCGCTTTCGAACCTGTAAGTAAGATTTTTGAATAAACCCAAAAAAGTACCTTCCAGCCTTAGGCCATCGAACTCTATTGTCCCAAAGAGCCAGCAAAAAATTAAAAATTAAATTATAGTCTTGGGGAAGCGAAAGAAAACGTAGTTTCACGATCGGTTTTCTCCAAGTTCGATCGTCTTCCGCAAGTCAACAAATTTATTTATAATTTTTATCAAACTCTTTGGAACGATAACTATCGATAGACAAAGGCCAAACATGTTACACTTGTTTATTTTTGTAAGGAAGTGAACATTTTTGAGAAAATACCTAGTTTGCTGCAAGTGCTTTTTTAATACCTAGATCCTTAAAAAGATGTAGGTAATGTTTTTGGAAACCATTTTTTATGATTATTGTAATTTAAAAAAGGCATAAAATTCTTCATACTAGACTCTGAAACTTCAACTCAATAATTAATTTAGAATAATTTGGATTGTTACTATCTGCAACTGAATCAGCACAAATTTCGCTGTGTTTGCTACTGAACAAAATTGTCACTGCGAAACAACGAATTCTGCTGAATATTCAGCAAAATATAAGTCTGCACATGCGCAAAGAAATAAAGGTCACTGATTAAAGCATCAAGACTTTCGCTTTTTGATTCAGCGTATTTACTATTACGCTGATTAAAACAGTGAATCTTCGCTGATTCGCATTGGTATAATTATACCTGGCTAAATCAGCCTTTGAAAATTTTACCATTTGTAATTGAAAGTTTTTTAAATTAAATATTTCAAAACATTCAAAAGTTCTAATTTGTAAGCCTATAAAAGTATTATATATAACTTCAAATGCAAACCATCAATATATTATTTCTTTAAATAATTGAAAACTAGAATATTGAATAATTTTTTAAGTCTTGGACATTATAAATGTTAAACTTGCTTAAATCTAGCGTCAAGCCACAGAATAAGCTTAATTTAAAGTGTAATGAAATTAAGCCGTAAGAGAAGTCAGACGTTTTTTTATTTATAATTGTAATAGTCTATGCAGGCTGTTTGTAGAAGTTATCCACCCTTTGGATTCTAGTGATTTTTTATCATATCAAACTGCATATCAAATTTCTAGTTACTTTACAGGAATTTGTGGTAACCCGTGTGGAAAAATCTTTTGGCGCTGGCCCGGCCCAAACCAGACTTTATTATTGTAATGACTTTAAAAAAAATCATTTTTCACCATAACTGTATGCAGCTGATTAGCGCC
Organism: Andricus kollari; assembly: GCA_932074435.1. Taxonomy (NCBI): domain Eukaryota; kingdom Metazoa; phylum Arthropoda; class Insecta; order Hymenoptera; family Cynipidae; genus Andricus; species Andricus kollari. The sequence goes on from CAKNWW010267833.1 coordinate 6,559, forward strand.
AGTCCTAGGCCAGACCAGACCTTCCAATCTAGACGATATACATAAAGTCAGGCCTGGGCAAGACTAGTACCAGTCCTGGGCCAGTTTCGATCTTCCAGACTAGACAGTCTAGATAAAGCCAGACCTGACACCAGACTGCTATGACATTTTTCCACGCGGAAACATACGCTTAGTAATGTTGAGGCAAGTTCTCGTCCCTGGAGAAGGAGAAGCTGCCATAAAAACTGCTAGCGTTGTTTATAAGAGGTACCTCGTCCAAATTTAGATTCGCATGTTAAATGTTCATATGCATTTTTGTCAGTGTTTCAGTATGCAAGTATGCATGTGTAAGCGCACTGTACTCTCACAGGTCGTATATCGCGCATTCCTTCCGCGCTACGCATACATACTTATACAAAGCGCGATGCAAGTAGCTAGCAATCTCATGGACTTTTGAGATTCAGTAGTGCTTCGATAGCCGATAGGAAACGATAGGATCGAAAATAGTTTTCTTATTCATCGCTCGATGATAATATACGTTTGGATACGCAGTTCTCGGAGAAAAAATAAATGAGAAAATGATGATAAGATAGGGAAACAAAGGGGGTTATCGCTGGACGTTGATGGCTGCGAATTCCGTGCGAAATTCACGAATGCCAGCGCCTGAAATATCGAGGACGAACAACGCAATCGCGTTAGAAGTTGGGCACTTAAGTTACTCCGTGAAATGCAACTTATGCTTGTAAATTATGCTGTTCATTATTCTTCATGCAATCTTTCCTTGGAAAATTTATATTAAGTTTTATAGTTTTTGCAATACCAGTGGAAAAACAATTTGTACATTCTTCTTGGAAAGTTATTTTTAATGTTCAATTCGAAGTTAAAGTACATCCGTACGATTAGATAATAAAGAGTCTACAAACACTATTTTCGGAATTATATCATTTTTGTATTTCATCCATTCATTCATTGACGTAGCTTTTGATCCAATCAACGAAAGCCCAGATACGAATGTTTTTATCAGGATTTCCATTTCCACAGGATATCCGATTTGAAGCCATTCCGATCTGAACATCACCAGCAACAATAGGACTTCCAGCATCTCTCTGAATGCACATAAAAATATTTTTAAGTCAATTTTTTATGAGCTTAACTTTCTGAAGATATAAAATGAAGAAAAAAAAATGTTCAGGGAGATAAATAATAATTTCAACACCAACTTACGAAACATACACCTTGCCCTTTTCTGGATATAGTACACATATACGAATCCAATGACCCTAGGTATTTTTCTCTGCAGGAATTTCGATCAAAAATGTTAGCATTAAAATACTGTAGTTTTTTATTCTGTTCACCGGTTATCTATAAAAAAATATGACTTGATAAAAATTAATTCAATATAACATAAAGAAAGGATCTATCCAAGACTAATTCTGTATTAAGATAATTAAACTACTTGCTTTATTATTTTCTCCCCAACCGGAAACAACGACAGGCAAACCAGGTTTTTCAATATCAGAGTCAGGAAGGTTAATGCTTTTTACATTTTTGGAAAATTGGATTGGATTTTCTAATTGGATTAGAGCTATGTCTACAGATCGATCATTTGCATTGTCGGGATGAATAAACGCTACATTAATCCTGTGCTTTGTGCCCTGTTTTCCTAAATCTGTCCAATCCTGGGTTCCAGCCACAACATAGTAATAAGATAGGTCCGGTCTAAAAATGTAATCAATAATATTATTCTGATGCTGGTGAAATTTATTTAAGATATACGTACAAAATACAAGAGGCTGCTGTTAGAATCCAGCTTTCATTTAAAATGGATCCGCTACAAAAATTACCAAATTCACTAAAATCAGTCTGAAGAGATACTTGATAGGAAAATTTTCCGTTTCTAGCTCTATACCCTCCCGTGATACCTACAACTAAATTGATTAGATGTTAGCTGTGCAATGTTAAAAAATTGTTTACATTAATTAAAGAAAAATTATATTTATATGAATATAAAATAATTCAAATAGAAAATTGTGTTATTTTTAAATTCATTTATTTATTAGAACTAGAGTAAATAAGTGATTTTATATGTGCAAGCACACAAACTGTAAAAAGATAATTACTTACCTGAGGAAATTTCAAATAGAGCCAGAAGCACAAACACTGTTAAATGATCCATGTTCGACTAATTTGTGTCTTTTTTCCATTTCACTCCCATATTTATACCCAAGAATCTTACGAAACCGTGGTGAAAAAGTGGCACGCAGATAAAATTTTTTTAATTTAAATGCGGGTGTCAATAAACTTTCATTGCTTGCTTTCTACGAGTTGATAAATTATGTTGCGAATAAGTAAAAAATACTGAATTTTTTCTATATGTAGAACTAAGCTTTTGTGTTAAGTAAAAAAGGATTATATTTCATAGAATTATCCATTGCATCTAAAATTATCATGAACTCTTCATATGTCTGTGATATACATTAAAAATGAATAATAACTAACAGGTTACTCTTGTATAATAAATAACTATTAATCGCAACTTTTTAGCTGGAGTCTACATTTCACTCCCAAGAACTAAATACACAACAGACAATCAGTCACAAAAATCAATTTTTCTGAATTGAAATTGAGGAAATGATTATAGTTTTAAAGCACTATCGACACAATAAACTGTGATAACAATGAATCGCTACATTGAGAAAGGGCATAAGCCACCTATATTTATAGTCGTTCTTAAATCGTGAGTCATCAATAAATGAGAGGTTATTGACTATTTATTATGATATCATTGAACTTTCAATGTAATTCTTAATTTATCTCTAATAAGAATGCAATTCATTTGCAATGCACATTCAAATAGTTCAAGAACAATAGCAAAGTACAAAGGTAAACCCGAAAAATTTAAGTTTAAGAAGAAGATATCTGATTTTCAATTACAAAAAATGAGGCTTTCGCGAATTTCGATTGTTTCCTGCTAATCAGTTAAGCAGTGCAAATGTTATGAAAGTGTATGTAGACTCATCAAAGAGACACAATCTTATATCTAGCATCGCGTAACCTCCTACGAGACATTGTGCATCTTCTCCGTGATGACTCGCCAGTCACCATATTTCATGACACAAATACAAGAAGCACAAAGTGACAGCAAACAGTCCTAAAAACTCTTTCTTTTTGTAATAATCTTATAGGATTATCATCATCAACCAACTGGCAGGAAATAAGACATTGTCTGTCATAGTTGAGAAAAGTGACATTAATTTTGGTGAAGTGTATGTGTACCATAATACCATTTATTACAGAAATTTGAAAGAAAATTATACAAACATAATGGTTTAGTGTATGTAACAGATTTTTTGAATGCACATGGATCTAAAACGAACAAAAATTTCTTGTTAAAAATAATTTTCGACTCATAAATTCTGTTTTTGTAGGCCCGTTTTTCAGATCCTGCATCAGACATCTGAAAAGAATCCGCGTTAGCATCTTGATGGCTTGCATGAGTGTAAAATTGTCAGGTCGTTGCCACTAACCACATCGATGCTGTGTTCTGCATTCGAGGGTTTCGCTTTTTTTCATTCTCAGCAGATTTATAATTTGCCCGTTTTATCTTTACAGACATACCCACACAGAAACCGAGTATCTTATTCAATGACTCAGTCATATATCTCCGTAGGCCGATTTCTTTATTTCTTTCTTTTTCTCTATTCTCTTTCATTGCGGGGATGAAACCGCAATTGCAAATCTGCTTTTTCTGACACGAGGTAGCATTTTTTAACCAACTGCTGTTATTGAAAAGGAACATCAATTACCTAAAAACCAATTTCTTCATGAAAGAGTGTATTTTCTGTTCAATTATTATATTCCATTGAAAGGTCTATTTCAATCAGATTCGAGCTAAACATAAAAGGAACATAGGAAATTCAAATTCGCGGAAACTGAAGAGTGAAGAGTTTTGTGATGCTAATTGAAAATCGAATCGTGATGATCATCAAATACCATTTCTGATCCCATCTATAATTGTGCATTTGATTAGATAGTTTATATTTAGGTAACTTTAAAACATGATAAAGTTACTTTACCCTTTTATGATGTGCACACTTTAATCTGCTTTTAGAATGTACTGCTTAGCTATTTGTTGGTCAATTACAAAGTTATGTATACAATTTTGGCCAAACTTATTTCTATTGTTATTATAGTGCATTTGTGAGCACTGACCTTTCGCGATAAATTATGCAAGACGTGTATGAATTGCTTACGCGTAAATCGTGGCACGTGGTTCGCGTGTAACGTATTCGTCATGCACGTGTTTCTCGTATTCTTATTATTAGACGCAGTGTTATTGATCTTGTATAAATACGTCATCGTGTCTTCAGTGCCATCCCGATACTATCCAAATCGTATAGCCTAGTAGTTTATGAGGTGATTGGGTGCTATATCAAATACTGAAACACAAGAATGAAATATTTTGGCTAAGATAACAAAATTTGTTGTTAGTAAAAGTTTGTTGATTTAACCACATATGAAGAATTTGGTAGATTCAATCAATATTTAAAAATATAGAATAAATGCCCTCCCGAATGGTAAGGCGGAGCACGAACACAAAGGTGAATCGTAGGGAACCGAAGACGATCCGAAGGGTGAGCGCGCGAAAGAGGCTTTTCCATTGACGTGTTGCAAAACAATAAGTATGATCTATGTACTTAACAAAAATGTTGTACCCATAATTAAACTTTTTTTAATAAACCAAAGACATTTGTTGAATGAACAATTTTTTTCTGTGAGTGCATAAAATATGAGATAAACATCAAACATTTCAAAAATAAATTTTGAATCATGCGCAATTATAAGTATCGATAATGTAAGTGAGTCAGGCAAATAAGACGAGCCTTTGATCAATTGATCATTGCAAAGCTATGAGCATATATAAGCTATCAGCAACTAAATCACAGGGATATAAAATGATTGCCTACTTGATGCCTAACTTCAACTCCAAACATCAAACAATCTCCCTCACTACTAGAGTTTAAATTTCAAAAAAACTTTCGTCAAAATCATCAATACACATATCTATAACACATATTTGCATAATAAATACGATAGTTGGGGCAACTATCTAGTTAATAAAATACGGTACTGCTATTTTATTAGTTGTCACAACAATTCCATTAGTTGCCGTGACTATTCAGTTAGTACCAGTAACCAAGAAAATGGTATGAACTAATAAAAAATGGTTAGTTGTGTTAACTATCTACTCAATAAGATATGGCACTGCTATTTTATTAGCTTTCACAACAATTCAATTAGCTGCAGTGACTATTCATTTAGTATCAGTAACTAAGTAAATGGTTGTCCCAACTAATAAAAGAGCAGTACCATATCTTACAAACTAAATAGTTGGCCTAAATAACCATCTTTTTCAGTGTACTACACGCAGCTACCTCGTGTTAAAAAACAAAAATGATGAATTCTTAGTGTCATAAACATTTTTCGACTTGATTTTAAAAATCATTTTCCATTTTAATTGGACATTAATGAGGAAAATCATTATGAAAAATACGACAATTAATTGATGATAAATTAAATGTAACAAAAGGAAAACAATTTTCTGTAGATTATTTTATTAAATTCAAGTATTTTCTAAAATAATAATAAGTCTGCTCACCTTTATTTAATTGTTTTCATTTATTTTTTTTTAACCTTATTCATTTTTACAAATTTATTTGCAGCTAACTTTATTGAATAGTATGACTTTTATAATAATAATAAATTACAATTCAATCAACAAAGCGTCTGAATTTTTTTCTTATTAATGTTCGATTATCCTGGAAAATGTATTTTTTTTAAACTTGAATGGAACTAAAAATTAATCACTTATGTTTTTCAAGGTTTAGTTAGTAAAAAAAGAATGATTATAAAAAAAATGTCTAAATTGATACAGGAATCGAACTGCCAACTAGGTACAACAACTCCCAACTAGGTACCGACAGCGGCACAACTACCATTAAAAAACGAAGGTACATAATGAGTCTGGTATTTTTCAAATACGATTTTTGCCCAAACAGATGAGCGTAGCGCGCCAGTACTTTGCACTATTATAGTACTACTATATGTCGAAAATTCTAACAATATGAGACAATATGCATGTTGCAGGTAAAGATTTTCCCAAAACTGATACAGACTTTCAAAATTTTCAGATGATCACCGATTATTTCCTGGCGAGTGAAAGGTGAAAAAGCACAATAATCATATTATCTTTTTAGAACAATTAACTTTGAATGGCTGCAAGTCACTGAAAATAAATTATGAAAATTCTGCAAAAAATATATGGGTTTCTTTAAACCTTTCTGTGCACAGTGGTGTAATTTAGAATCAAAAATAATAATTTGTTAGTAAGATATTGATTAAATAGTAGGGAGGTGTCATCTCCGAAACTAAGGAACGTACAAGGATGATTCTCGAAGGAAATTACACATTTTTGGCTTCTGACAATGTTTTATGTATTGTCAATGAGCAAAAAGTTGCACTTGAATGTTTGAAGAATTATTTTCTCCTTGGAAAAATACAAAAGGTTTTATGATAATCCAGGCAACCGTATACCTTTATTTTTACATCAGGGCTTAGGTCCTGTGTGACTGTGTGAGTTTGAGAGAAGGTCGTGTTGCACGTGTAGCAGTAGCGCGAGAAAGGCCCCATACTGAGAGTGCAGTTGCCTCGATTATCATAAAGTCTTTTGTATTTTTCCAAGGAGAAAATAATTTTTTAAACATTCAAGTGCAACTTTTTCTTCATTGAAAATACGTGCAACATTGTCAGAAGCCAAAAATGTGTAATTTGCTTCAAGAATCATCTCTGTATGTTCCTTTGTTTCGGAGATGACATATCCATACTCTTTAGTTAATAACTTATCAGCAAATGATTATTTTTGGCTGTAAATTTCACCACTGTACACAGAAAGGATCAACAAACCCCATCGAATTTTTACAGAATTTTCATAATTTATTTTCAGTGACTTACAGCGATTCAAAGATGAGTATTCTGAAATGATCATATGATTATTGTGCTTTTTCACCTTTCACTCGCCAGGAACTAATCGCTACAGATTTTCATGAAAATCTGTACAAAGATCCTCTTGTCAATATCGACTCTCGAGTCCTGTAGGCTACGAAACCCTGCTTGAGGCCGGTTTGATCCTGCTGAATTACCATTTATTTATTATAATTTATTGAATTGAGCGCCATTTTCTTTATCCGGAGATATTCATATAAAATTAAGTTAATGTTACATGACGATTCAGAAAAATAAAAATTAGGGAAAATTATAATTCCTAAAAATTAAAATTATACCAAATGGTAATGCTAAAAAATAGAAATTAGGAAAATGATAATCAGGAAAAAATATAAATTAACACAAATAGTAATTCAGAAAAATAAAAATTATGCCCGATGGTAATTCGGATTAATAAAACTTAGGGAAAATGGAAATTCGGAAAAATAAAGATGATGTTAAGATGACTAGTCCAATATTTTTGATAAGCCTAGCTAGTTGTTCCGAATTTTCGGGATGACTAGTCCATCCCCTTTTCCATCTCCCCCCATTTTTCGGGACCACTAGACACAGCCTTCGGAAAAATATAAATTAGGGCAAATTTTTATCCTGAAAAATAAGTTTCGGTATAAAATAGACGTGAGGAAAAGTATAATTTGGGGAATAGTGCTGCCGGTGGTCGCAAAACGATACTAAGGTCGTACACCACTTTTGCAAGGCCATATATGTAGAAAAGTATTACATTTTGCAAACTGTAAAAAGTAGGTTAGAAAATAAATATCAATCTCTTTCATCTGGAAAAAGCATCACGTAGAGGTGGGAAGGTGTCTGAAATTCCTGAAAAATGTCTCACGTATTTTTTAAATGGCTCCATAACAATTTTGTTAAGAGAAAATAAATATTTGTCCTCTTTTTTTAGTCAAGTCGCATGTTTTCTCAACTTTGGATGGCGATTTTAGCTATAACTTTCAATAGAAAGAAGCGTAAGAAAAATGTATTTGAAGGTTTTGAGTTGTAAAAAAATGGTAAAAAGTTCCAAAATGTTGCAGAAAGTTGCCAAAAGTAAAATTAAAATATATATTGGAATCTAGCTGGCTTTTTGAGCCAATAATCTCATTTTCGAAAAAAATTATGCTTGCGCTCTTCCGAAGCACCACCCTTTAAATATACTATAACTTATAAACTTATGATGCCTGGTAAAATTTTGAGTGTAAGGAAGGATATAGTAATTTAAAATTTATAAGTGAGTTTGAGATCAACCAATTCAGATAGGATCTACTATGTGGAGTTAAACAAGAGTTATTTACTACCATTTGATACATTTGCCGCATGTTCCACTAGTGGGTCTCGCACAACAAGATATTTTATTGCTCTGCGGACCATTCAGAATAGCTGAGCCGACGATGCCAACATGCCTCGGGCACGGACATACCGATGCGTCTGAGACAGCCATACCCAGTTTGTCTAGAGAGCACCCACTTCTATCCGCAATACGATCATGGCGCCAATAACCATATCGCGTGCGCTTATCCAATCAACTGCTAATGATAATTAGACTGCACTTAAAAGGATCGGCGGACTGCCTTCCTATCAAGAGGACAGCCAATCATCGATCACAAAAATTATAAACATTGTAGCAACTCATGCTGCACGCAATCTCAAATCCTCTCGCAGTTTTCTCATTTCTCTGCTTATTCACCGCATAATCTTAAATTGCTTATTTCTGAATAACTCTTAAAATATTTTTATTCTTCCTATTCTCTTCTATAAGTTCTGAAGCATAAATGTGTGAACTATTGCAATTTATTTAGAAATAATTGCCAAAATATTTATCTGAATTAAGTATTTTATTTTGGGAATATAACTGTTTGCTTCTAAATTGAGTTCTTTTCTATAGAGAAAACTTATGTTCTGATTTAAATTTTATTCTTAGGAATTCAAATATTCTATTCAGAAATAACATGCATTATGGTGTGTTCACTCCACTAATCGAACTATGGGTGAGGTTTCACGTCATATAATGGTAATAATTACTTATGATATGAACATTAACAAACTATACGTAAAAATTTAACAAATTGTGGCAACCATTTTTTTATATATTATGGCCTCCTACCTCATCTGTCCCTCAGATAATCAATAAATGCCTCCATTTTTAAGTTTTAAACAATCTTCTAAATTTTTTAACGAAACAATTGAATTTATACTCACTCTTCTTTCCGTGCTATGAAGCAATAATTTTTCTGTTAGCTCCTCATTTTAATAATTCGTCCATTATTACATCAATTGTGCAAGCTCGGAAATTCACTACCTGGTTTAGCGTCCAGCGGATGTCCAGTGAGAGACGCCACGGATATTTATGGAATCTCGGTATGGTCGCTAAGCGACACAGAGGAGTTCTAACTTCCGCGATAAAGCCGCGAGAAATAGTTTCGAAGAGCTGCTAAAAATGAAACCGCCTCGAGGAAGCTGAACGTTATTACCAGAGGGAGTCGGGAAAAGTATCAATCTGAGTCATTATAGACTGAATGAGAACCTTTTTCCAACATGAATGAGTGAAGGAATGAATGAAAAGTAGATTAATGAATTTTAGATCCAGGCGGAATTATTATCAATTCTCAGGAAGCAGACGTATTTATATTGATGAGACTGAGGAGGATCGATTCGAGTCGTTCTTACAATTGCTAAATAATCACCATTAAAGCAATTTAGTTCTCTGCTCGAGCAAAATGTGTAACAGCAACTTTTCTCTTTGCTCCACTTGTAGCTCGGACAGCTGAGGATTATGGTAGGGTGGGATCCTCAGCATCTGTCAATTGCAGCCGGCCGGCTTGCCGTATTACGCTTTCAATCCGATACTAATCGAATTTTTAAGGGAAACAATTGGTATCAATTTTCCTTTGAGACGTCCCAGTTTTGACAGCATCCTTTTGGTTTGGAAAGCCTCATCTTCGAAGAGATGTCCCTATTGGAAAGTCTATAATCATGTTCCTGTTGTAATTATCCAGCCAGTTTGATTACAATATTTATAATCAGGCTTTTCAATTCAGAAACCTGAGCAGTATTATCAGGAGAGAAATCTGTTCTGAAACAAATGTATCGTATCTTTTCTCTTTTGAATAAAAAAAGGTTGAAAGTGTTTTTTCCAGAATTTCTAAGATTGTAAAACCTAGGAAGATGTTTTTCTTCTCTGAAACTACTACTGACAAGCGAAGCAAATTAGAAAAAGATCACAATAAAAAGTTCAGAAAAAGAATTTTTTATTGAAGGGTTGCTGATATTGATGAAGAAATCTGTTCTTGGTTTCCTCAGACTTTCTATGACAAGCGAAGCGAGAGCGAGGAAAATCGAAATAGACTTCGATAATCGACTGCACCAAATCCGTGTATTCCGATTATCTGGATTAGTGATGATAAAGGGAAGCTCGATCATCAGCATGGTCATCATCATCATCATTCCCTGGAATGCCGCGAATACCGCTTCTCGCGCGGTCGTTCACCAGCTCTACTCGGCTATCCTCGGTCGCATTCGGTTTCCACTTGCGGAAAAGCGAGAATTCGCTTAAGAATCTTCAGTCTTCAAAGCATCCTGAAAAACATACCCACTTATACGTGCACTCGTGTGTACGTATAATCGTAGAGAGCTCTAGTTAACTAGCTCCTTGTTTAAAGTAAGAGCTAAGAGGGAGTAGTGCTACTTACGAGAATGATCGAGTGACACCAGGCATGATTCGATGAGAGATAGTCCGGATTTCACCTAGATTAGATAGAGAAGATGCTCAGCACGCGACGTGTTAAAAGTTTCACTTTAATTTGCGGAAAAGTCGAAATTTGCGATTTTCAAATATAGAAGAACAATGAGAGGATAAATACAGGAAAGGCAACATGCCACTATTCGGATTAAGAATAGAAAGAGAAGTAGGAATATGGCCAAGAATAACAATAGAAATGAGACGAACCAAAATATCCATAAAGTCAGGATTAAGAATACGAACAAGAGTATCAATAAAAATAGAACTAGAAATACCACATCAATCTTCTTGCAAAAATATATCTGCGCAGTGCACACCTATTTTAATCCTACTTCCTTTGAATCGCAATCCAAATTTATTCATCAAAACCAATTAGCTGATGATAATAGAACTGCCACTCTAAA
>CAKNWW010267860.1:0-15745 GCA_932074435.1 Andricus kollari
TATACATTTTTGAACAAATACTTTCATTTTCAAATAAGAGATATCAATTTTCAACCAAATAGTTGAATTTTCATCCAAAAAAGATCAATTTTCAACCAAGAATGAAATAGTTAAATTTTTAGTTTCAAACAAATTAATTTTCAAACAAAAAGAATTTTCAACAAAATAGTTATTTTCAAATAAACTGATCAATTTTCTACTAAAATTATAAATCTTCTAGTGGAATAATTTAATTTCACACCAAAAAGATAAATTTTCAATTGAAATGATGAATCTATAACTGCAGTAGTTGAATATTCAATCAAAAAGATGGATATTCAACAAAATACATGAATTTTCAAGTTAAAACGATACATTTTTAACCAAAAATTGTATAATTGAATTCCCAGTTTAGAAAAATTTTAACCGAAGAGATGAATTTTCAATGCAAATTAAGGAATATAACTTGCAAGAAGAAGCTGAAAATGATTGTTGTACTTATGATCAAGGATTGCATTTTTCCTTAAGGGGGGCTTTGCCCCCCGTACCCCCCACGGGGGCTCCGCCCCGGACCCCTGCGCCCCCCACCCTTTACAGCTTCACCCACAACACACACTCGCATACGAAAACCATTCCGTTTTTGCATAGTCTTAAGTACACAATAACAGTGAGCGTTGCTACGTCAGCGAACCACAACAATCTCGCAGCCAATCAGAGATCGCGTTAACTCTAGCAGGCCGCAAAAGCCACTGTTTCCGGACAGAAATGCAGCCGGGAAGACGTACTTTCGGCCAGGGGACGAAGAAAAATCCATTTTTTACACTACCAGGATTTTTAGTTTTCTAAAAATTAATTAAACTATTTGGAGGCGTATTGGTTCGTAACACTTCGACTCTTGAAAATAGAAAACTACCCCTATGAGGGGTTGGAAAATACGTCATAAACAAGAATGTGCATAAAATATTGTTGAATTTTTTCCCCCATAGATAGAATTAATTAGTGTTATATATAATGACTACGTTAACTCTACTTACTCACCACCATTTCAACCAACAGAAACCGAAGGGGTGGAAAATACGTCATGAACAAGAATGTGTATACAATATTTTTGAATTTTATTCCCCCATAGATAGAATTAATTATTGTTAATATATAATAACTGCGTTAATTTTACTTACTTAGCACCATTTCAACCCATAAAAACCGAAAAACTACCCCTATCAGGGGATAGAAAGTACTTCATGACCAAGAACGAGGATACAATATTTGTTAATTTTTTTTTTATTCTATAGATATGGTCACGCTAGTGCCAATGTGTTTGTGTATGACAATTAGTCTGCCCTGAGGGCTGTGTTTGGTCCGCGGGAACTATTTTACGTCACTCCTACCCTACCTTCGTAAATGAACGTGAGGGCTTTCCCCTATCCGCCACCTGAGGATGCGCTGCGACGGGGTTCACCTCCCCGCCATCATAGATAGTTAAGAAGGTTCGCTGCGTGTGTGCGTGTGTATGTTGGTATGTGGATGATGAGTGTCGACGTGCTAAGTGGCTATGTGCGTTTATAAGGCTATATATGTACGCCGTTGTGTATTTAGATTTTGTATGTGTATTGGTCGGTATTGGTATTGGGTGCGTAGGTGTTTGTTTCGATGTGCCTGAATGTGCAGGGGCGTGTGTGTGTGGGTGTACCCCCTCGTAGAGGTAGTTTTTCGATTTTCAAGAGTCGAAGCGTACCCGTTTGATAAAAAACTATTGTACCTACTTTTATAGTACCGGTGTACATTTCACGCCTGACAGGGGTATTTTTCGAGGTTTTAGGGGTTGAAATGGTGCTATATAAGAAAAATGGACGTAGAGATAATATAGCAACGCGATCGTACCTACATAAAAAACATAGTTAAAAGCTATTCCAATTCCGTTCTTATGCATGAAGTACTTTTCACTCCCAATTAGAGGTAGTTTTTCAATTTTCCAGTGTTAAAAGGGGTTGAAAGGGTAAACTAATGACAAACCCGGTTACAGCATGCATTGCTGATTATGTTGAGCTTTGCTGCGTCAATTTATATCCTTTCCTTCAAAAACTACGTTGGGCGCAAAAAATGGGGCGGATGTTGGAGTCTCTCTTTGTGCATGAGAATTTGGCACAAGTCTGATGCGAAGTACGAGAGATAGCGTCAATAGTGCGAGCCAAAAGAGCAGAGGCCTCATGGTGTCGCCCGAAAAAACTCTCATCTGCGGAAAAAACTGCACTCTGGGGACTTTGTGCTGTTTTCGCTGTTTCTAGTCACCCTGTCCTTCCCAGATGCGATGGTGTATCTGGTATTTCAAAAGGGCGGGCATCAATCTCACTATGTGGGGATGAACCTTCAAGCTTTGCAACAGACAGTTAAGTCTGTGGATGTTGAATCGAAGCATTTCCGTTTATCAATCCAGGGCATCGACAGGTGGCGCTTATAGAATACATTAGGGAGTGTTGAAAAAAACATGTTTTGGAAATCCAAAGTGCCTGCCGAAAAAAAATGTGTGGACTGATACCCTGATGAGCCACCTAAAGTTTTATGGAAATCATAAAATATCTTTGTGTTTCCCCGGGGTCGTATATGACCCCTGCTCCAGCACAAACATTTTGACTTATTTTTTGGTCAGTAATACAAAAATTTCGCATAAATAATTTGAGGTTTATTATAATCATTCGCGAGGGTTGGTGGGTCCTGCTGGCCCACGGGCGATTGTAAATCTCGTCAGTAAAAACCCGAGAAACAGGTCCAGGAAGCAAGAGACAACAAAAAAAGTGGTTCGAGCGGTTTCGAGAAGGAAATTGTGACCTTCAAGGTAATGAGCGCCCTGGACAATAACAAAAAATTCGATGTGCGATTCGACAATTGCCAGAAAAATGGCAAAAATATGTCGAAAGTGAAGGAGATTACTTTGTTGTTTGAGTTTGCATTTATTTTTTATGCATTATAGACCAATCGATACAAAAAGGCCGACTATTAATTTGTAGACCAAATACATACATACATACATACATACATACATACATACATACAAAAAACCCATCCCTAGACTAGCCGCAGACAAAAAGGAGGAAGCGACATTAAGACCAACCATGGAAAGCAGGCAGCTCCTGAGCGATGATCGCGATTTCAGGACAAGAAGTAACATTAATGTCCAGGTTCCTCCTAAGCCTTAAGACCTGGCTGAAATGGATACCTCCCTTCGTGAGGATATCTCTGAAGTGTCCCACCTCTGGACCATCAATTGTTCAGTTTGTGGTGCAGCGAAAGCTGTGGCTGATTCAAATTGAAGTCTAAAACCGGCGATAGATCGAAAGACCAAAACACGCTTGCATCAACTGAACAAGAAGATTGGATGGGCAAGACAGAATGCGTGCCGTGTTCAGTGTGTGATTGACTATATAACATCGGGTAGGCTCAAGGAGGAGAATACAGAAGAGGGAGAGATGGATCAGGGAGAATCAAAAGTTTCTCGCTGACCCATCTGGCCTGTTCAGTGATCACCCTGTTTCTGTCAAAAATCCACCCAAGCCCAACGAGGTGGAGACTTTTTGGAGAGAGGTAGACAAGATTCCGAAAACACTGGAGTTGAAAGAAGATACTGATTATACCATCCGCTTCAAAGGGTTTTGTGACAACCTCATAACCTCTGAGGAGGAATGTCCGTCAATCACTAACGAAGAGGTGCAAAAGGAACGAATGGTATCAAGAACTTCTAGTGGAAGAAGTTTGCTTTTACACACCAACATCTGGCCAGGATATTCACCTCATATTTAAATTCGGAAACGCCCATTCCACAGTGGTTGGTGTTAGGACGCACTTGACTTCTACCAAAAAAGGCGATCTGCCTGACTCAGAGAATTGCAGGCTAATAACTTATTTAAGCACGTTGTATAAGATCTTTACAGCCATCCTAAAGGACAGGATTGTTCGAAGAATTGAGCTTGGGTGGAAAGAGATGTACGAACAACGTGGCTCGAAAAAAGTTGTAGCAGACTGCCGAAAGAACCACACATCGTGAGATGCATAGAGAGATTGATGCTCTTGTGGAAAACTAGATTTAGAAGCTTCTGCCTCTATCGCTCGCACTAAGGAACCTCGGTGGCTCAGACGATAGCGCGTCAGGCTTCCGTGCAGGAGGACTAGGATTCGATCCCTGAGCCCGTATCAATGGAATTTTTTCTATGTACTTTACTGGGGCCTCCGGTGGTTCGGAATCCACCTTAAGCTGTAGGTTTCCTTTAGAAGAGGCTGTTTACGTAACAAGGTGTTGGGCCCCATGACGGGGGGACTAGCCTTGGGGGTCGAGGTCGATTTTAAGAAGATTCGAAAATGAGGCAGCGATCTCTTTGCGCTTGAGGCTCCTATGGGGACTCCTGTGCTTGAGGCACATACGGGGGACTCTTGCTCGGCGGTCCCTTGCTAATTTCGAGTAATGAACACACACACACCCATACACTTACATAACACACCAAGACAGTGCTTCGAATCTGTGCCTGGCACCTGAGAGGTATATTTATGGCAGTTTGAAGTTGGCCTTTACCAGAGGCATAGAGCCTTAGGTCATCCATATAAAATACATGAGTAACCTTATGATCGCCCTGAGAGACGTTCCTCTGGAAGGTGACGTTGTTTGTTGTCGCATGATAATTCCCAGATGAGATAGTAAATCTAGTTTTCCAAAGAGGCATCAATATCTCTATGCATCGCACTATGTGTGGATGCACCTTCAAGCTTTCTAACAGACAGATGATAAGTCTATGAGAGGTAGAAGCGAAAGCTTTCCGGTAGTCAATCCAGACCATTGGCAGAATGCGTTCATTGGCTGCAGCGTCTTTACAGGCTCAATTCGCCCGACAATCCGGTTGTTTAGGACAGCTGTAAAGATCTCATACAGTGTGTTCAAACAAGTTATTGGCCTGTAATTCTCTGGGTTGGAAAGTTGCATTTTGTTCGGTAGGAGTATCGTGCGTCCTAACACCAGCCACTGCGGAATGGTCGTCTCCAACTTTAAATATGTGGTGAATATGCGGGCCAAATGTTGGTGTGGAAGTAAACTTCTTCCACCAGAAGTTCTCGATACAATCTGATCCAGCACCGGAAAAGTTCTTCGTGCCTCTAAGTGCTTTTTTCATCTCTTCGGCAGTGATTGATGGACATTCCTCCCCAAATTTTATGAGGTTGTCGCAAAATTCCTTGAAGCGGATGATATTGTCAGTATCTTCTTTCAACTTGTATACCTCTCTCCAAAAAGTCTCTACCTCGTTGGGCTTGGGTGGATTTTTGACAGAAACAGGGTGATCACTGAACAGGCCAGATGGGCCAGTCAGAAACTTTTGATTCTCCCTGATCCATCTCGCCCTCTTCTGTATTCTCCTCCTTGCGTCAGGAAACAGCCGTATTTTGTCAACAATATGCTGCTTGATTGTCAGCAGCTTTGACTTGTTTACTGTGTGATTCAAAATCCTCAGTTCTTGGGCGAACTTTCGAACCCAATCTTCTTGTTCAGTTGTCTTTTGATCCATCGTCGGTTTGAACCTTCGATTTGAATCAGCCAAAGCTCTCACAGCACCATAAACTGAGCAATTTATGGTCTAGAGGTCGGACTCTTGGGAGATTTCTCCACGAAGGGAGGCATCCATTTCAGCCAGATCTTGGGCCTAGTAGAAACTTGCATGTTGATGTTCCTTCTTGTCCGGAAATCGTGATTATCTCTCAGAAGGTGCCTGCTTTCCGCGGGTGGTCTTAATGTCGCTTCCTCATATTCGGCTGCAGCTTAATAAAGCAGCGACTGGGGAAGCGCTCCGCGTACATATCCATTTTTCCAGAGGTAGGCACGTTGATTTCGCAACGATTAAATCGAAACGTGCTGATGCTCTGGGTGTTTTTGGCATCGCAGAGTTTGTATACGCGTGATAAAGCCTCGGTGGACAGGGTTAATGCTGGCATTGTAGCAGTCTAGCAAGTCATCCTTGAGTTGATTCGACCACTCAATGTGGGCGTTTTGCCGGTTCGTCTTCGTGTTTCCATCTAAATTATTTTCAGCACCCCGAACTCTAGGATTATCGGCATTGTTCGCCGACCCATTGTCGGGTGCTCTGCGCAAATTAATTTTAATTTTGGGGTTGCTCAAAGTTACAGTGAGGATGAGGATATAAACCAAAGTCTTGGTAAGGTACCTGGAATGACTGTTTTTCATTTCAAATTTTTTTCCCGTTTTAGTTGAAGGCACCTCAGAAGGGGTTTGTTAAATGTATTAGGGTTGGTTTTATGGGATTTTTGAATATCATTGTAAGTATAGCGATATAAAATTGAGTCTTGGGTTGGTGTCTACAGGGACTATTTTTACTTTGAAATTGTTGGCTGCTTTAGTTGAAAGCAGCTGAGACGGTATTCGTTAACTGTACTAGGCGTGTTTTTTCACGGCTTTTGAATATTATTGTAGGGATCAAAATATCTAATTATGTGTTGAAAATTCTATGGGGTGATTATTTAAAATTAAAAATCGTTTAGCATTTTAAGTTGAAGGAAGCTCAGACAGGGTTCGATGAAAGAACTAGGGGTGGTTTTATGATGCTGTATAATATTATATTCTTGTGAGAGCGCCGGATGTGAATACATTTAATTTTTAATTATTTTGGCTGCTTTAGTTGAAGGCAGCTGAGACGGAGTGTGTTAAATGTACTAGTAGTGGGTTTTTGAGGCTGTATAATATTATTATAAGTATTGCGATATGAAATAGAATCTTGGAAACGTGTCTCGGGTGACTATTTTCAATTTTAAATGTTTTGCCTGCTTTATTTCAAGGTAACTGAGACGGTTTTTTTAATAAACAAGGGTTGGTTTTATTAGGGTTGTTAAATATTATTTTAGGGGCCGGAATATATGTATATTTTTTTTTTAAATTATGTCATCTTAGAACCCATACATATTTTTATTTTGTTTTTAATTACTATGTAGGAAAATGTCCATAAAAATAGGTTTTTTGCCAACTTATTGAATGATCGAGATCTCCGAAATATTGCGGCACTTTTACATTTTTGGCAAAGAGTTAAGCCTGATGAAATATAACCTATCAACTTTGAAGAACGGTCGCTGTCCTAATATATTCTAATAAAATTTAATAAATTGGTATATTACCATTTTCCCAAGAACTATTACCAAATCATTCAACATTTAAATTTTAAAATAGTTTTGAATGTTAAAGCCCTACGATATTTGTATGCGAGATTGACCTGCCGAAAGTTCCGAGGAAGATAGAGTCAATTTTCGAAAAAGAGAAATACCAAATTTACTGGAACTACATGTTCTCGAAAATAGTCTCTATTGCACACTTAAGGCCTGACATCGTTGTCCTTGACTTTGGGAACCTTATAAGGGAGCTGTGGCGACTGTGCCTAGAGTATTCGGTTAAAATGTTTGTAATTGTGACCGTTACATTCGTAGGTGAGGGGCACTGGGACTTCGTCGGCCCGTCATTGTGATTCCATCGTATCTGTTGGGCACTAGTCTCACGGTATTGAATCGTGGCCATATTTATAATTAACCACAGATCTATTGGGAGCCAGTTTCATTCTCATGGATGGCAGTCCCTATTAGGGAGACCCTGAGAACCATGTCCATGTAGACATTATCTGTTGTGCGTATGTAATAATGATAAAAAAATGTAATGAGATTGAATTTTGTTAGTGCACATGCCACTTTCTCTATACTGGTACCAGGGTAATTGATTTATTATTGTTTGTAATGTGAAAATTTTAAAGGAATAATCTCTTTCGTTCGATAGGTTCTATTGAGAGATTTTTGACGTTTTTGATGCCGAAAAAGAGATCAACTTCGTGACGTAATGTGTTTTATTATGTCAGGAGGTGGAATCCTGTGTACTCCGGTATATGTCAGTTCCATCTTTGATAGGTTTATAAAGTTTATTAATTTCTGAGATGTGAGGTAACAAAATCATCATATTTTAGTCGAATCTAGTCCCATTGTTCGAATTTTGGTTGGAATGATTATGACTGGCTTCTGTTCCATCTTTGATAGGTTTATAAAGTTTATTAATTTCTGAGATGTGAGGTAACAAAATCATCATATTTTAGTCGAATCTAGTCCCATTGTTGGAATTTTGGTTGGAATGATTATGACTGGCTTCTATTATAATAAAGGCTAGTTTTTTGTTTATATGTTTATTTAAGAACTCGACGGGATATTTTTTTTGTCTTCTGTTTTTTAACAAGTATTATATTTAATTTTAATGTTTCTTTTTGGAATTTTCGTCATATTGTGCTTATTGGATCGTTTTCTTCCGTGGAACTTCTCCTCGGGAGCACCAGTTTGGAAAATTTGAATGTGATTTGCTTCTTTTATTTAGACTGAGAACTAATGTTTTTCAGCTGCGACGCTTGGCAATCACTGGCTTTCCGAGTACGTAAATGCTTTGACCTCACCCGGAGTGCTTTCTGCTGTTGTCCGTGTAACTTTGGACCCTACGCAGCGTTTAAATTTCCTGGAGCATTTTTTACCTAATTAATGGTCACCTTAGTCACTATAGGTCACTCTAGTACAGTTTCAATGAACTACTGATCATTTGCAAGTATTTTTAAATAAATATTTTACATCAAAAAATGGATTTCAAAAACAAATTTAAGTTTTTTTTAAATGCACACTTTTTTATCTCAAGAGAAAACTTGGTTTATTCATAATGAGCTTTAAGGTTCAAAAATTGGGACTTTTATTCTTTTATTAAAATAAGGAATGAGTGGTTTTAAAAAATATATGTCCTGTGCAGGACCAATCTATTTTGAAAGGTAGGATTCCTCTGGGCCTTGTGATTCCGTTCAGGGTTCGAAGGACCACTCTGATAAGTGTCACATATTTTAATGTGTTGCTAGCTCGCTCCTGATTGATTTAATTTAATATTGTTAAGTTTACCTCATAGTGTTTTACATAAACGCCAGATAATTGAAATGCTGTTTTCTGACTTAAAGTTGGACATCCTTCGTTTTACTGAAACGTGGCTTATCTCGGATTACGTTTGAAAGTTCCCTGAGTATAACATTGATAGGTGTGATAGGATTATGGGTAGAGAGTGTGGTTTGGCCATGTTTTTATTAGTTATTGGTTTCGATCGCGATCATTTCAGTGCATTGCCCTCCAAGCCGAGCTCCGTTGTCAAGTATGATGCCTGGTCCCAGATTATGAGTTGTGCAGATGGATGTGATGCCATCCTTCTTTCCGGTGATTTTAATGCTTACTTGTCGATTTCGGGTGCTGCTTCTGAGAATGCGAGCGGCACGGAATTAACAAACGGGTGTCTTTAAAAGGGATCTGATTCCACTGAATGCTTCGGCCTCTCCTTTCTTGCTGAATACGGAATAAACACGATTGAATCTCGATTTCGTGTTGCCCATGTGGTTTCGATTAGAGTGGCAGAGGTTCCATTCAACAATTTATGTCGAGCTTTTCGTCCATGCGCTTTAACGTGAAGTCCCTGGGCTGGTTTCTTTTCCGCAGGGGTACCGAAGAGCAAATTCCGAGATAAGTGAAGGCTTTGGTGTCAGGCGAGAACCTGGAAATTGTATATGAGTGCTTTATGGACGCTGTGTGCACGATTTTAGTTGACTTGCGGTTCCTATCTGATAAATTTTCATAGCAGTCGAAGGAAATGTCAGCCTCTTTAGCAAATGCCTTATTCTTAGGTTATTCTATGGAGACGAGGATGTGCTTTAAATAAGTATCTTGGCAATCAAACTCGTGAGCAGTTGGCGATCTGTAAGGTAGTCGAAGCGAGGATACAATTTTTTTCAGGAGCTAGGAGTTTTTTTTGTTTAGGAAGTCTTGTGGTTCGCTTAGGTCTTAGGCTGGTCTCCCTAGGATCTGTTAAACAGATTGTTCTCTTACCTCGCGCTGTGACACAAAAAATACTGGCGGCATTACGGATCCCCACTCTCTGGGTCTCAAGGGTACAAAAATATACAGCTTTTTAAAAATATATATATACATCGTAAATTGTCATTAAATTTAAATAAGTTCTTAGAATCATGATTAGAAATAACCAAAACAGGTAGAGTATCCACCCTGAAGTAAAAAAAAAATCCCGCCTCCTCCCCCTACATCTTTCCCCACGGTAAATATTTATCATAATAGCAAGTATTTTTCTCATAAATTACTATCTACTGATTGTACATTGCAAGCTAAAACAAGCTGCAAGTTTATTTATATTCGACCCTGTGCCATCACACGCACTTTTGCCATGAGATGTACCATGGAATCGCCATTCAGCTGGGATAATGAAATTTTTAGTTTCGGAGATTAGCAAAGTCACTTTCATCCTTAAAATGTTATCTTGCACCATAAGTGGAACAGCAGGTTTCTTGGCGTGACATTATTTTTTAGAAAATCTACTATAATCTTCTGATACTCATTAAAAGCTATCGTGTTGTGAGCTAAGTTATAGGATACTATCGCGATACTTGTGTGTTTCAGCTCTCCACCATCTTTATAATAAATCACGACAGTAATGATTGTAGCTTGGTCCTTATTCCAGTGGAATTATTGTGAAGGTGACAAAGAATAGCAACTTTAAGAAGTACACTATATACAACAAGGCAGAAAGGCGCAAAAAATGATATTCATCAATCTCACACTAAAATAAATTTAGTTGCTCCATTTTACGTTATTCCATGGAACATAGATTACGTCTTCGTTTACTTTAATGATTTCCATCATCATCATCCATCAGCCATGATGTCGTCATCGTCATCGTCTCTTTACTGAGGAGGAACTAGTAATAGCCGTGACCTCTCTTCAGAACAAAAAAGCGCCAGCACAAACATTCGATCTTCTGGCCCAGGAGAAGAAGGACGTCTTTCGCGGGAGACCCGACGTGACCAAAGCGACAGCAAAAGACGAAGCCAGAGTAGGGACAGACAAATTGCCACTTGATGCAATTTTTCTCAGGAAATGGTTACTTCCGTAACTACCTCTACAACAGAGGAAAAGTCAGCAGTCCGAAATGTGGGTATTGCGAGGCGGAAACCGACGACGCGAACCTCACTTTCTTCGAGTGTGAACGCTGGTCCGAACTCAAGCATTGGCTAGAAAGCGAGGTTGGGGACATAACACAGGACAATATTGTCGGCGTGATGCAAGTATACTTGTGAGGAAGGAAACCACCCAAGCCCTGAGCTACCGAAAGCCGACGAGCTTGATGCGTGACACCCGTTCCGCTGATGAGGACGATGCGTGCAGTTAGGGGGAGGAAGGAGTAACCAGTCAGATCCAACCATGCCCAACCAAGATGTTCGAATTCCGACGAGCCCGATGCACAACATTCTCGTGCCGCTGAGGACGATGTGTAACATCTTGGTTGGGAAATGAAACGAAACAGTTCCAGATGGAAGAAACCAGCAGGAGCCAGAGGCAGTAGTGCGGTTCGCGCATCTTGGTTGAGACACGAGGCCAATGAAAAAGAAAACCAGCAGATGCCTCGGTAGACAAAAAAACGGCACCCCCTGAAGTAATGCGAAAGCGGTTCCGGGGGATTCCTGCCAAGGAGAAAGGGTGGTGTTTTTTAGTGGGTCCTTAGTAGCATCATTCTAATGACAAATTAAGATCATTGTGTATATTATTACAATATTATGGTCATTGTAGTGATGGTACCAAGATCCCCACACTGCCGAGAATTGCGGACCCATCTGGGTGTGTTTTTGAACATTTTTCACTAACCCACTTAAAAAAAAATCATCAATGCGAGATTCTACCTTAATGTTCATTTGTTTATAAGATGCAACTTCAGATTTCTTTATTATATATTCCTTTATCGTATATATGTAGTTGAATCTGAAGTTGCACCTTATAAAAAAAATTACGTAATATTTAATCGTGCTCTAGAGTAAAATTTATTCTTGTTTTGATGATTTTCTAAATTTTTAAGATTACTTTTCTAAATTTGGCAAAGAGTTGAACTCAAGATTTCAAAATGTTCATGTAGCTAAAAAAAACTTTTGACTTTAAAAGTAAATATTTGTTAACTCGATAATTAAAGTAATTTCAGCGTAGGCTGATTCGATGCGAAATTTTCCAATCTTTCTAATTATTCTACTTACAGAGACGTAGGTTCAGTTTCTGTACATATATTCGTCTTTGAAGTGAAGTATAAATTTGCACACAGTCAAAGAAAATGTACCCTACTTTCTGTCGGTGGTGCAGTCGTGACTGGAGAGGGTGGATTCCGGGGGTTGTCCCCCACTCTCTGAGTATCTGACTTCGACTTTTTAAAATTATTTAAACCTGCATGACAATAACATACATACATAGTTGCATATATTATCTTAGGTGACGCTTTTACGCTCAATATTAAACATTGCACAAACGAATATAACTCAAATTAACACTGATTGAAAATAGTTAACATCAAATGAAATATACTATAACCTATATTCGTTATTTTTTTTATATTTATTATTGTGTGGGCTAATCCAATTGGAATATTCCAATTAAATTAAAGTCTGAGGGCGCCAGTTCATTTCTAAATTATACGACTAAACTAAACAAAAGATATTTAATTTAAATTTGTTTACTACTCGGAAGTACTACTTGAATTTAATATTCAAATAAGATTAGCTTAGAAAAAAAGAATGTAGGTTGTAATACATCAATTTTTGACTTTTGTATTTTAGTACGAGCCCTTTCAGAAAGCATTTGATCATTTTGCTAATTTGGAGAACGTCTCAACTGAACGGGTTTTATTGCTGAGGAACGACAAGCCAGTAAAACCGACTGATACGCCAGCCTCTCTTGGAATATCCGTCATAGATATTATAGGTATGGGTCCTTTTACAGCTCTTTACTTTAAAATACTTTCTATCAATAGAAAAAAAATGTCGTGGAGCTTATCGTTAGGCATAGCTGTATTTGTAACAAACTCGAAATCCTCTTCGGGTAATTAATCGTTAGGTAGTACCGCGACATTATACTGTGTTAGGTGGAGCTTGAGCTTAGAGTACCGTTCTCGTGATTCAGATCCGTCTTTTTATACATTTAAAATTGCAGTACTTGTGGATTCTAGCGATATATTACACTATGCCGCCCTGAACTGGCTAGGAATGTTTCATATAGATACGTATAGGCGCACCGAAGATAAGACATTTTGATTCCGACCAAACATAAAACATTGCGTTTTAAGGTTCCTGAGGTCGTCATGGATTGAATCGATGTATGCGCAAAGACCGTGATGACCGCGATATGGAGTATGAAGGCTATATCAGAGCGTTCGATTCTTGCCTTGGGACATTTAAAAGTCAAACCCATCTATTTATAGACATAAGTAGGGCACGAATACGAACGAGGCATGATACATTATAATTTGGATTATAACATGTGGGGATACATTATTTTGGTATTTTTTTTTGCTCAGCCATAGAAATTGGGCCGCTGGATAGTGTAAGGGCATACAAAATTTACATGGCCGTTCCGGTTGGCCCATATTGTTTTTAAAATCTATTTTGAAAATTAAATTTTTGAAGCATATGGCCATGCCATTTCCTGTAAAGCCTTATGTTTCAAAAATTTAATTTTCAAAATCGATTTTATAGACAACAGGGGCCAATCGGAACGGCCATGTGAATTTTATATGCCCTTACACTATGCAGCGGCTCAATTATTCTACTTATTTTTGACGGTATAGTATAATTGGTTGATGGAACTTGTCGTGGGGGTCAGATAGATATTTGAATAAAAAAAATACATTTTCTTCATTGGATTGTTCTTAAACAAGAAAATTTCCAATCATTCGGAAAATCGTATAACCTTAGGTGGTGTTAAATTAATGAAATGATATTCAGTGTTAAATTTATGTGATGCATTCTTTGATTTATGTAAAATTTTAATTCCGTTCACGTTTATCGAATATGTTTGCACATAAATCTGTGCATGTACGTATTTTTCTACTTTTTTGTGAATGGTCAATTTTTTCGTTTTTGGGTCGTATGTATATATGTATCATGAGGTAATAGTAAGGAGATCAAAGTACGTGCATGCGTAATATTTGCAGCACACGAAAGTATCGCCAGATACACCGCAAAGTGGGAGGATATGCATTTTTTTCGTTCAAAAAATTGTAAAGCCTTCAATTTTGCCCCGATTTGCAATTTTTTTAAAATTGAAGTGCGCTGAATTTCAAAGAGCACCTTGTTCAGAGATATTTCACAAAATCATTATTTACTCTTTGACAACGGTTTTCATATATAGAAAATCATCTTAAATCAACGCAAAAGTGCTCCCAGAATACAAGCAATTTGATTATTGTATGTTTTAATTATTATAAACAATTTACAATAACAAATAGCCAAATATTGTAATTTTTGTTGAAAAAAATGTGTTCTTTGATGAAAATGCTTTAAATTATAGTGACAGTGACTGACAGTCACAATTTTTATAAAATATCAACAATTGTAATTGTTCTAAACAATTTTTTGCAAAAATTTGGAATTTGTGGTTTTTTCTATTTCGGTTTTTCATTTATCATCTGAAATGATAAAACTTTGGCTTGGAAAATAATTTTTTTTGCAATTTAACTGCTTCAAATTTTTTAAGAGAGATTTGCAGTAACTGTTTCTATGTAAAATTTACAATAAACAATTTTTATTTATTTTTATTATTTAGTTTCAAATATTACGAAATTTTTATGTATTTAAAAATATTGTAATAGGGTTGTTTCCAAAGTCAGGTATCACTTTTCCAATGAATGGATCTTATAGTTTATAAAATTCTAATTTAAAAAACGCCCATAAAATATTTTTCACGTATTGTTTACTATTTTTAATTCAATGTTGAAATATGAATTTTCTATTACGATGTCGATTGGAGGGCCCCTCTGACGTCAAAGGGGTCGAATTTTCCATCAATCACGGCTTATGTGTCAGTGTTTCTTAAATATCTTTTTCTGTACCGATGATTCGTTTTGGTTATCTGCACGTCGAAAATAGAAGTCTCAATATATTGTTTAAAAAAATGTCAAAGGAAGGTCTCGTAAAAGCCAATAGCAGAAATTTCCCGAAAATAGATATATTTATGGTGATTGTGATTTCGTAAGTGCAGAAATACGAGGAGTGAAAATGAAACTGTTAGGTGACATAATCTCGTTATTATAAATTTCATTAGTTTCCATCAAAGCCACATCGTCACATTGATAATTATGAGAACCTCTGAGTCACGTGACACCTACGTGACACCAACTTGAATAAGTGTTTTCCCGCCTTCAATTTTTAATAATTTTTTTCTGTTGAACAACTCAACAGAAAAAAAATGTAGAACGCACATTGAGTTTCAATTAAAATTATGTATTAAAAAATGATTTTATCTAAAATTGTGAAACAACCATATTTTTATTCGAAAAGGTTTGTTCTTCTCTGGAAATACTTTAAATTATTGTGAGAGTGATCGTCAGTAACCATTTCTATGAAACATTTACATGAATTTCTATGAAACATTAATTTGTGGTTTTTCAATTTCGGATTTGACTTCATCATCTGAATTGGTGCAGATGTTCTTGAAAATAACATAGGTTCAATTGTATTTGTTAAAATACAAGTGTTAATCTTGTAAACAAATTAAAGAAATTAATTTGGAGCTTTGGCACTATGGCCTGGACAGATTTTTTTCACTAAAACTGCCTTAAGTTTGTGTGAGAAAGATTTGCAATCACTATTTTCATTAAAAATTAACAATATGCAATTGTTATAAGAAATTT
>CAKNWW010267943.1:0-13207 GCA_932074435.1 Andricus kollari
CCGGAGGGGCAAAGTCTAGGCTATAAGGCGGGTGGGGTAAAATTTCCTATCCACTATTTCCAAATAGTGCTTAACCGGAATAGCAACATGGGGCCGAGCGTTGTCATGATAGAAAATTATTACCTCGTGTCTGGTCGCATATTCTGGGCGTTTTTCGGCTATTGCTCTCTTCGAACGGATTAATTGTGTTTGGTAGCGTTCTCCATTGATGGTTTCACCCGGTTTTAGCAGCTCATAATAAAGAACATCCTTCTGATCCCACCCAATACAGAGCATTACCTTCGCAACATGGATATTCCACTTTGCCGTTGATTTGGCTAGTTGGCCGGGTTGCACATATGATTTTTTGCGCTTGGGGTTGTCGTAACGGATCCATTTTTCATTACCAGTAACAATTCGATGCAAAAATGACTTCGTCTTGTGGCGTTCCAGCAGCATTTCGGACATGCAAAGCCGCCTTTCAACGTCTCTCGGCTTGAGTTCATGTGGAACCCAATTTGCTTGCTTTTCAATGTATCCGGCTGCTTTTAAACTTTTTAAAATGGCTGCTTGAGTGACTCCCGAAGATTCTGCAAGATTTTCTTGTGTTTGGCAACAATCTTCATCGAGTAATGCTTCGACTTCGTCATCATCAAACTTTTTTGGCTGCCCAGGACGTTCTTCGTCTTCCAAGCTAAAATCACCACTTTTAAATCAAGCAAACCACTTTTGGCACTTTCACTCAGGTATAGCATGCTCACCATACACTTCCACCAAAATACGATGACTTTCGGCAGCAGATATCTTCATACGAAAATAATGAAGAGGAACTCCCCGCAAAAACACTTTTTCAGGCACAAAGTTCGACATATTTAAGTGAACAAAAGTAATAGCTGTTTACGCTTCAAATGAATGACATATACTGAAGAAGATGCACAACGACAGTAGCTTTCCAACGCATGTCGGATGTTTGGAACGATGGAATAATAAAGTTACGCCATCTCTTAGCAAACCGCACGAATTAAGTTATAGACCCAATAGAAATAGATATAAGGGATCATTTGGGACTTGAACAACATTCGAGCTTGGCACGTCAACCGTGACACTTCATTTCAAACGGATTGCGTACACATGAGTCATTACACAGATTACTATACAACTCAAGTCAGAGGAGGAGGAATTTCCCAAATTCACATTGGCTCTCATTATTAGAGAGGGCATGGTATAGGTAGTTTTCTCGGAGGCCTGTTTCGACTAGTTTTTCCATTTCTCACACGTGGAGCAAGAGTAGTTGGAAAAGAAGCACTGCGCCATAGAATGAATGTTATTGATGATGTGGAACGTATCACACCATTTAAACAGGTTGTTAAAACACGACGCAAAGAGACTGGAAAAGAATTAAAGAGGCGAGCCAGAGAAAATTCGTAAAGTCTCATGAACGGATCGGGATATAAATTGACTGGAAAGAAGAATAATCTTTAGTCGCTCGGCGTTCGCAGCGTGTTGAACATCGCAGGAAAGCTTCGTAGAAGAAATACAAAAAGTGGAAAAATCAAGAAGAAGAGGAGGAAGAAAACTGTTAACAAAAGGAAAAAAAAGGAAAAAATCTAAGAGAAAATCACGAGTAAAAAGTACAAAAAGATCGGTGATTGACATTTTTGGAAACAAGTAAAAAATGTAATGTTTATACTCACACTCGTGTAAGTGTTTGAAATCGGAATTGGATCTCTTTTCCCTACCTCCAACACAAACATCAATAGAGGGCTCTCAATGGGTACACTACAAAACAGTTTCATCTCTCACAGATGACTCATTCACCGAGTTTGTAGTTCCAGGTCAGGGGGATGAGTACATTGATCTTGCACATACATATTTAAGTGTAAGAGTCAAATTATTCACTCCTAAAAAACTGCAGAAAACACTTCCAGTGTATAATACGTTGGTCCTATCAACAATTTACTGCATTCCATGTTTAACCAGGTGGACGTATATTTAATCAGAAGCCTGTATCCCTGACAAATAATGCATATGCATACAGAGCGTATATTGAATCTCTGCTCAACTATGGACCAGCCGCGAAAAAAAGTCATCTCACATCAGCATTATGGCTTGATGATACATCTGGTAAAATGGATTACGTCACAATGCAAAACCAGGGTCTTATTGATCGACGACTTATATTGGATGAAGGAAGAAAAGTTGATCTGATTGGCAATTTACACAGTCATGTTTTCAATCAATATAAATTTCTCTTGAATGGTCTTGAACTTAGAGTTCGACTGGCCCGTTCCAAGGATGCTCTTTGCCTTATTTATCGTACTAATTAAGCTCATCTCCATATTGAAGAAACATTTCTTCTTATAAGGCGTGCAAAAATCACCCCTGGAATTCTTCTTGCATACGCAAAAGGCCTTCCTCAAGGTACGGCCAAGTATCCACTCACCAGAGTAGAGGTTAAAACACAATTCATTCTGGTGTTCAAAGTGAAACTCTCGATAATGTTATACTTGGTTAACTACCTAAAAGGTTCATTATTGGATTTGTAGAAAATGACTTATTCAACGGCCATCGTGGTAAAAACACATACAGTTTCAAACACGTTAATGTCAATAATTTCTCTCTCTACGTGGAAAGTATGCAAATACCGAAAAAGCCTTTGCAACCAGATTTCTCAAAAGGAAAGCTATACATTGACGCTTTTCATACTTTCCCAGTGGGCACCGGGATGTCCTAAAAACGTCCTTAGAATGAACCTCTATGTCATGCCATTTGATGTCCCTAAGACATCCTTTGGATCTTTTCATGTCTTTAAAAGGTCCGGAGGACTTCCTCAAGACGTACGTCACAAGACGTCTATAGGACAACTTTAGGACTTGTTTGCCCACTGGGCAGTTTTCCGGAACTGGAATTCATTTTCTGAACGAGGAAAATAATATTGATCGTTTTGACTACGCGAACGGATACTGTCTCTTTGCATTTGATCTGACACTTGATCTTTCTGAAAATTGCCGATCACACTGGAATCTTGTTAAACATAGCAGCCTTCTAATTGACCTTCGTGTAGAAGAAGCACTACAGCAAAATAATAATTGTATATTCTACGCTGAATAAGGCAATTTCTTGTAAATTGACGCATCCAAACAGGTTATAGTAGATTATAGCGGTAAAAAAAACCTGCACAGACTTGCATAAACCTGTTTAACAGAACCGGTTTTCACCATCAGTTGAAAATGGACGGGGAAAAACGACAAATATGTACCAGGGTATATGAGACGCTCTGGTCTGTTGCTTTCAGTCTCTCGTAAAGGTCTCTTCATCCCCACTTTTACTGTTGAGTGAGAAAATGGACCAAAGGAAGTGGCGGTCACTGCAGTGGATCATAAATACATATCCCATTGGATTGTTGAGCCACCTGTTTGTTGGCTAACCTGTTTCTATCATAAAATTGAATGGTTCAATGGAGACATCCCACTAAAGCTTTTATATTCAAACCACCAGGACACAAATCATTAATTTGGAAAAAGTAAACTGCCCAGGCTTCAAAAAACTCGACGACCGGAAAGATTTATGTTTTCACCATTGAGTTAGAAAGGAGGAAATATTTAGATGAGCTTTCAACAAACCTATGAAACTTCTCGACTGGCTTCGAAGACAACGACAAGAAAAAATTATCTGTAAACTGTCAAATAGAAAGTCAACGTACGGAAAAACAATGCTAACCAGGAACTCAGTTCCAGACGGTGCTGAGGTCAAGACTAAATCTTCAAATAAAATAACTGATTCTAAGCTTTGTGCTTAAGAAATTGTGAGCATTAAACATGAACAGTCTGAATATATTGCAGGCTCTTCAGGGTTTCCAAGTGTCCACGATTGGTGTATACCCAGCCGATCAAATTCCCAAAATCAGGACAAGACCGGCTGCAATAGTCGTTAATATTGATGGCCACACTCAGCCTGGTTCCCACTGGGTCGGAATCCATATCGATGGAACCGGTAGAGAAACCTACTTTGGCAGTTACGGGATATCGCCTCTTATTACTCAACATCTTCATCGTCTACGTAGAAAATCCAGCCTCGCAGATGGAACACCAAACAACTACAGACCTCGTGTTGCATCAACGATACGTTGGAAAGAGGTTGGGGTTTGACCGAAATTATTTCTGTGACCAGTCACATGGATGGTTTTCCGCCCCCACGAGACTTTGGAAAGGGTTAGGTATTTGACGAACACTATTTTTGTAACCAGTCAAAGCAATGCCTTTCCGCCCCCATGAAACGTTGAAAACGAGTTGAGGTTTGACCAACATTATTTCACGCTCCGATGAGACGTTGGAAAGGGGTTGGGGTTTGACCAACATTATTTCTCTGACAAATCAAAGGGGTGCCTTCCCACTCCCATGAATCGCTAATCATAATTCTTGAGTTGCTAATCGTCGAAAGTAATGCGTCAAAAGCTAAAATATGACAGATTAGCTCTTAAATCACAGGACCTTACTCTAGAACAGGACTCGCCAGAAGTCAGTCTTTGACTGACAAGACTGACAATGTCAGTAACGAAGACTAGGTCGAATAGATCCTAATAAATTATCCTCCAAGTATTCCTTCGACTTGGTTTTTTTTTTCAGGGTTCGAATATGAAAAATGCGGACGCCCCGCTGTGAAGTACGTGCCGATTGACCGTAACCCTTCGTACGATTCCTGGAAAACGAAGAAAAAAATGAAAGAAAAACTCTCTGTCAGTGTCGCACTTGTCGTGTCAGTCTGCACCTGCTGAAAGTGGCGAGCCCTGCTCTAGAATGCCTGTCAGTCCCTTTGTACGCTGAAATTTTTTTTTTTACCAGTACCCGCAGGGAATTTTTTTGTCGGTGCCGGCAGTCTATCCAATCCATTTAAAATTATTAAAAATGAATCGAAATTCCTATTTTGCACGATTTCAGGTGATTGCAAGTGCTTACAAGTGACTGCAAGTGATTGAAAATGATTGCAAGTGATTTCAAGTGAATGCAGTGAATTCAGGTGATTGAAAACGAATGCAATTGCAGTGATTGCACAATTAATTCCGAGAGATTACAGTGTTTGCACGGCGAATTGTGAGTGATTGCAGTGATTTCATGATGATTTGTTTGAGATTTCGGTTGATTTTAGGTGAATAAAAAATAATTTCGATTTAATATAAAGCTTTTTCGTATAAATGTAAGTCAATTTGAAGTAATTGCATGCAATGAAGCGATTGAACTCATTAGTGGTACGCTTGTCCAATATATTATTTTTATTTATTTTAATATTGTGAACCTATTATAGCACACACATAATCAAATTTTTATGATGGAGTTTTTTATGGTTAATAGAAGCGTATCAGATTTTAGTAAGATACTCCAGGCCCGATAGACAGACGCTCGGTTTACGGTATTCCTAGAACTGCTGGCCCACGCAGTTTAGCAGCCCGCAGGGCGAGGAACGGTTGCCACTCATGTTTGAAAACATCAGCAGTGTAGCAAATAGGCGCTGGGCGCGGGTACTCACTCGCGTATATTGCGTAATATTAAATATTTAAATTGGAAACGGTTCAGAGGGCCATAACTATTTACGTTTGAGGCGCCCGATATAAGATTAAGGCTACTTGCAGGCCATCCCAAAAAATGTTCTTCCATAGGCCGTGGAGTGTATATAAAAATGATATAGATTATCGACAAAATTGTTTTAATAAATTGCACTTGATCTCTATTGACGAAAGTCCTGATCAATTATATGCAATTTAGCAGAAATTTATTTGCGCACCTATATTCCAACCTACTAAATTGTTTAGACTGATGTAATGGAACGAATGGAACATATAGCAGAATTTGTTTATAGAAAACATTTGATATTTATATTAGAAAGCAGATAAAGAAGTGGATTGAAAAAGTTTACAAGCGTACGAAAATCAGATTTATGCAGATTACTTATTTTTATAATAATATGAACTAATATAAAAAATACTTTCAGATGTATATACATACACGTATGCATCCGAGCGTAGCCTCTGACGTAACGGAGGACAATTAGGCATTTCAAGTTGTAACGTCCACAGTGGATCAAGAACCATGAAAAGTAAGAAAAATTCGATTTTACATCGAATTGGTCAATTTGTCATATATTTGTCTGAAACTTGGTATAAGGAAGTTTTTGGGGTTGTTTATTTCGAATTTAACATCTAAATTTACAATTTTAAAGTAGCCGATTCAATATAGCACTCATATTATCAAAATATTGGTTTTATTTGTATAATACATAGTGGAAGGGGCTTCCTGGGGTCGCTGATTTCGAGTATAATATAAAAAGAGCAAAACTGTCAATGGCGGATCCAAAACGGTAGCGGTAATAAAGAAAATTTTGTCGGAACTACATAAAACTGTTCCAATACTGCCGTCGCTGCTAAACGCTGAGAGAAGTATCTTCTTGTGGCAAGAGAATGTTTCTTACGTAAATGGAATATCCTCTTAAATTTAAAGTTAAGAGGATTTTCATTTGTCACAACAGAAATCCTTTTGCAGCAAAAATGATCCTTATGCGACTAGCTTCACCTAGTCTTGCAGTCAAACAATGTTGTTTGTGTAAAAAATATATTGACATGGTTCAAAACAAAACAGCCAAGAGGACGATGCTTTTGTTTCAAAACAACATGTTTTCCCCTGACAAACAATTAACTCAAAATCAGCAACCCTAGGAAACCCCTCCTATCGAGTTTCATACAAAATTGAAATTTTTTTTGATAATATGAGTGCCATATTGGATGAACCGTTTTGAATTTGTAATTGTTTGCTGTCAAATTCGAAATGACCGACCCCAAGAACTCCCTTACATCAAGTTTCAATCAAATATGTAAAAAATTTGCCATGGTGTTCGCCATATTTGATCCGCCACTTTGAATTTGTAATATTTGATGTCAGATTCGAAATCAAGGACCCCAAAAACTCCCTCATGCCAAATTTCAGACAAATTCGACAAAGATAAATAGTACAAGTTATTTTCAAATTATCTTTGGTATTCTTGAATCCTTAAGATTAATAAATAAATATAGAACAACATTTTATAAATTAATAAATATATCAGCAAATATAATACATAGCCATATCAAAATTTGAATATGTTTTTTTAATTGACACCAATATCAGTGAAATAGGAATTGTTCAATTAACAAAATATTCCGTTTTTTGTGTAATTTTAACTGTTCTGTCTATGATGAAAAATTGTGGGTTTATAAATTTTCAAGTTTCTTTTTGGACACTTTTTGTTTTTCCTCGCCCACTGTGGCGTCAGCTGGCAAGATGTCTGCCGCAGTCTTCGGACAATTCATAATATACACGCATAGTATATAAGGTATAAACTTACTAAATTGATTTTGTTAAGTAAAACATTAAAACGGAAATTTCTTTCTTTTTGTAAGAAAATGTATGTCATTTCAAAATGACTGCACATGATTGCAGGGTGAATTCAAGTGATTTCAGAGTGATTGCACTTGATTTTACATGATTTCAGGGTAAATTCAGGTTATGGCAGAGTGATTGCACTTGATTTCACGTGATTGCAGGGCGAATTCAGTGATTTTAGTCATTGCAAGTCATTGCAAGTGCTTGTTAGCGATTGCAAGTGATTTCACGGTGATTTTAAGTGACTGCAACGTGATTTCAAAGTAATTCAAAAAACGTTTGTACACTGATTGCAAGAGTTATGTACCAATCGATGAAAAACCATTTTTAGTAAAATTCGACTTCAATAAAGTGAATAACACACTTTTCTATCACAGTTCGATTCCAAAAACATGATGAGAAACAATAATTGTAGGCAGTTTAAACAAGTGAATTTGAAAGAAAGTCAATTTTTGTATTTATCTATAACGAAATTAAACGCTTAGCTTTAAATTGAATGCGGCTTAAAATTTCTTTTCACGGAATTTTTTCACTGGTATTCGATTATTTGAGCAGTAAATAAATATATGTGGCTGAGAATTAAGTACTCAAAAAAAAATAACAAAAATGCATGAGGTGTAAGTTGAGAAAAAAAACGTCAATAAGATGAACTTCGATTTTGTGACTTCAGCACGGTGTTCTTCTATTAGCTTTTTCTATAATCAAACATATAAAAATATATATTTACAGTAAAGATATTACTGATGCGATGTTTTCTTCTCCTATGTATAAAATATAGAGAAATGCAAAACTTCATTTGCAAAACCTTGAAGAAGCAGTATCGCGTTTTAAATACAGAATTAAGGGTGCATCGTTTTTCAGCACATATGCGTCACTTGGTCCCAGTTTACAGCATATTTTATATATTTCAACATGAAGATAAAAAAAATTATAATGTTTTTTTAAGATGGCTAAAAGGTGATGTCTTGATATTATTGCTGCATTTTTAAACAAGAGGAAAAGAAGGCGTTCGAATATTGGTGCGTAGGACGTCCAATGTTACTCCAAACAACGTCTCTAAGACGTCTAATGTCCTAAAGATGTCCCAAGGACGTCTTGAAGACATAGGACGTCTTCGGGACATCTTTTGGACTGACATTCGGCGTCTTAAGAGGATCCCTAGGATGTCCAAAAGACATGTTTCCAAAATACGTTTGAGGGATGTCCCGAAGGCGTCTCTAGGACATCCTTAATTTTTTTGCCCACTGGGTAAATATTAAAGTCATCATTAAAAATAAAATTTGTACTTTATTTTGTGATATCTGAATAAGCCACCCCAGACCGAGCTACAGAAATAAATATAATATACATTATATAAAATAGAGTTAAACATAATGTAGAAAAGTTCGTATTTTCTACAAAATCGAGTGCGAAGCACGAGATATCTGATGAGAATGTGTTCTTTAAAGCCGAAAGAGCTTTAAAAAAGAGAATTCACAATCACGAAATTCCAATTGTCGATAATTTGACCTTTAATTTTAAAAAGCCTGCGCACAAATGTGGGGAAAATGCAAAGACCGAGCGCGCGAGGAGCAACTGTCGCGCGCCCCAGGCGCTGTCAAACTTGTATTTAAACCAAAAATACTCACCCTAGCATAAAGTGGTTCTAAAAAAATTTTTAAATATACTTTAGGCGAAAAATTCTGTTAACTTTTGTCTTCAAATTTGTAGAGCGTTTTTGTGTGAGCAATTTTTTTCTATTCTTTTTTTTTCATAGCTTATGTCCTTTGTTCAAAAATTTAATTTTTTTATTTTATTTGTTACGATTAACCCGTTGACAGTGTATAATGCATATTGCGTCAAAAAAATGGCCAAGAGTGGGTTTGACGCAATATGCGTCATTTAAAATAAATAGATTTATACTCTTTCGATTATCATGAAACTTGGTTCACAAAGGTTTTTTAGGTCTCTGAATCCGAATATTATATCAGAATACCAAAATTCCAAATGGCAGATCTAATATGGCGGATCGAAATTAAGCAAAATTGTGGGATTTTCATGAAACTTGGGGTATGTTTTTTGGGTATCTGAATGATTAAAATGAAAAAAAATGTAAAGAAAAATTGTCTAATTAGATTTTTTTTTCAATGTCCAAAAACATATTTTTTTAATCGAGATAAATGCACACTTTTTTGCAAATGTTAAACATCTCGAACCTGAAATTTCTTCAACTTGAACCAACGAAACAGGTTATGATTTATCTTTCATTAAAAAATTTTTTTCGTAGTGTTTGAATCCTAAAAAATTTGCAAAAAAGATCCAAAATTTAAGGATCGATATTTGCAATTTTTTCCAAAATGTGTGCCTATGAGAACAGAAGATATAAACCGATTAAAAAAAACAACATTTTTCGGATGTCAACCCGCGTTTCCTTCTGTTAAACGATTCGATTAATTTTAGAATTTTAGCCCTAATGATTACTCCTGTATTCAAAACTTAATAATTTAATTTAATTCATTTAACAGTGATAAAACTTCATTTTGTAATTAAAGATTAAAATGCGACCATGGGTTCGACTTATTGATCAATAAACGTCGAGTATTATTACATCCTGCAATAATTCAGTTTGTCATTTTCATGATTACAGATTGAACTCGTCACTGTAATCTATTAAGTGGAACATAAGAGTAAGCATATCAATTATTTTTATATCAATTTCTTCATTATTTTTGAGGAAACTTTGAAATTACGTCAATTGTATCCTATACCCAGGCCGAAAAGTCGGACTTATGCCGAATCTTACGAACGACATAGTACTGCGCCAGTTGTAAATGAGGAGCAATGTCGGTACTGGCGCAGTACTGGCGTTATTACAAAATGTCACTCTGCTGGGAGTTGTCTGTCGGTACTGGGGCGGTACTGGAAATGGTATTATGCCTGTACCGACATTTGGACTTAGTACTGCGGGGCAGTACTGAACCAGTGCAGTACCTCGGCAAAACTCCTTAATTCGGATTCCAGCCAGCACTTGGACTCAATACTGGGCCAGTACTAAACCAGTACTGGGCCAACACTCGGCAAAACTCCTAAGACGGCTTCTAGTCAGCTATAATGAAGAAATTGATATAAAAATAATTGATATGCTTACTCTTATGTTCCACTTAATAGATTACTGTGATGAGTTCAATCCCTAATCATGAAAATGACAAACTGAATTATTGCAGGATGTAATAATACTCGACGTTTATTGATCAATAAGTACCGCCAGTACCGCCAGTACCGACATCCGACTGGCGGTACTGGCGCGGTACCAAGCCAGTTGTAAATTTCCACTTGGGTAGTATTCCACAATTACTTCAAGAAATATAAAAAATTATACTATTCTATTGATAATAAAGTTCTCTTATACGTCTGATTGATTTTACATAATAGTATCTCATAAAAAGAGAATTCGCAAGGTGAGGATCAGACAGTAAATAGTAATGAATTAAAGAAAGATGATTATAGCTATGATAGTATATAATGTAGAAAAATTAATGTATAAGCTATTACTTATCCTATTTTGGATTTTGTCGTTATAATTAATAAATGATTACAAACCTATTACATTATAGATACGGAAAAATTTTTCAAAAATTTTCAAAATTTTAGCGCGTGTGGTTTCTTAACACAATTATCTTTATATAATTTCTTGAACTTCAAACTGTGTTATCTTTTGCAGCACGCAAAATCTTCCATGTCGCTTCCTAAAATATTCAGTCCATTTTATCTGTATTGAACTGCAATATGACTTCAGAGGTCATCTCTTAATTTAAAAAAGAACTAACTGGTCTTTTAGATTTTTAGAGTTCCTAATTGTAATTCTATAAATAATCCAATAAATTTTGCTTTGTGTAAAATAATTCAGCATACGAAAGTTATATTTATTCCAAGGAAAATGTTTATTATATGCGAAAAACAACATTAGTGTGGTTGGAGAAAATGAAATTGCAAATTAAAAGCAGCCTAGCACAAAAAATTTTCATTTTGTGTACCTTATAGCATGTTTAAAATTTGAAATAGATCGATCAAAACATCCTGAGACTCCGCGGAGTGAAAATAAGTTCGAGAAATTCGTAATTCTTTGACTTCTGCAGAATTCGTGTACATGAATTTTTGTATACCACGTAATATGCCCAAAATTAAAAAGTCTTGCAAAATTTCAATATTTTCAGTTTTCCTAGGTCAAAATCTAAATATCAAATATCCTAAAAAATTTTTGAGCATATAGAAACTTTCTTACACCCAAAATTCACCTGAAAAATATGAGAATGTTTTAAAAACTAAATTGCCAGAACCTGAATTGGATAAAGATTACAAAGATAATAATTATTTTTCAGAGTTTTGCAAGAATCGCTTATTAACTTTTTTCGTAATCTACATAATGCTCCCGATTTTTTAAATTTAGTAAGATTTCAACACTTTCAGTCTTTAGGGTTTCGTCAGAAACCCTTATGCAATTGAAGGACCGAAGGATTGAAGTGGAGAAATGTTCTGTAATCTTCGTATAAGGACTTATGTAAATATCGTGTGCCCATCGAAAAGTGAGGGAAAAGAAAAATTTTTAGTTACAAATTTCCAGAGGTCGTATTTTTAAATCTTGAATTCCAAATTTCGAAGAGGTCTGTGGCGATCGATTTAAAAAAAATCATTAAATTGTTTTTCAAGTTGAAAGGTATAAAAAAAAAGCCTATTTATTGTATTTCCCAAATGGAAATTTACAACTGGCTTGGTACCGC
Source organism: Andricus kollari (assembly GCA_932074435.1). Lineage (NCBI taxonomy): Eukaryota > Metazoa > Arthropoda > Insecta > Hymenoptera > Cynipidae > Andricus > Andricus kollari. The sequence goes on from CAKNWW010267943.1 coordinate 12,146, forward strand.
ACCAGTGCCGCCGGTCGGATATCGGTGCTGGCGTGGTACTGGTATATTACGCATGGAAAACGGCTGGGTACTGGCATTAGCACGAAATGTCACTCGGCTGGGAGTTGTCTGTCGGTACTGGAGCGGTACCGGAAATGGTATTATGTCTGTACCTAAAGTCTGCACTGCCGCGGTACTGGAAAAGATATTATGCCTGTACTGAAATTCTGTACTGGCGCGGTACTGGCATTAATACGAACTGTCACTCGGCTGGGAGTTGTCTGTCGGTACTGGAGCGGTACCGGAAATGGTATTATGTCTGTACCTAAAGTCTGCACTGCCGCGGTACTGGAAAAGATATTATGCCTGTACTGAAATTCTGTACTGGCGCGGTACTGGCATTAATACGAACTGTCACTCGGCTGGGAGTTGTCTGTCGGTACTGGGGCGGTACTGAAAATTGGTAATATGTCTGTACCGAAAGTCTGCACTGCCGCGGTACTGGAAATTATATTATGCCTGTACTGCAAGTCTGTACAGTCGCGTTTTTTTTCTAATTTTTCAATTTATTTGCAGTCAGATTAAAGCAATAATAAATTAAATCCAACAAAAATAATTGTCTAAACGATTTATTATTTATAATAATATTCTCTTAAATTAATATAATGCTGAAAAGTTGCAATTTTTCTCAAACCTTCCACTTTTTGCCCAATTTTCAATTAGAGTGAGGTAATAATTAATTCAAGCCAACAATCATAATGTTTTAAACAATTTATTAATGTTTTAGCAATTTTCCGTAAGAATTGAGTTAGAAAGTCGCGTTTTTTTTTTAATTTTTCAACTTATTTTCAACTTTTCAGTTCGATTGAAGCAATAATTAATTATATTCAACGAAAATAATTTTTTAAACGATTTATTATTCATAATAATATTCTCTTAAATTAAAATAATGCTGAAAAGTTGCAGTTTTTCTCAAACCTTCCACTTTTTGCCCAATTTTCAATTAGAGTGAGGTAATAATTAATTCAAGCTAACAAACATAATGTTTTAAACAATTTATTAATGTTTTAGCAATTTTCCGTA
>CAKNWW010268026.1:0-10929 GCA_932074435.1 Andricus kollari
TATTTAACCCCTTTTTCGGAGTTCCTCGGCACGGTTTCGCAGACGTTGATGCGAAAAATGCGAGAGCTCTGGGTTTTTCTCGCACCATAGAGTATGCAGTCGTGCCATGTAACCTTTTCGTTCAGGGGTCATACTGGTATCATAGCACTCCAGCAGGTCGACCCTGAGTCGATCCGTCCACTTAAAAGTAACGATATTCTGCCGGTCAATCGCATTGACCTCGTCTCGATTGGCTCCCTCAACTATAGGATGGTCGGCATTGTTGTCCGACCAGCTTTCAATTTTCGCTGAACGAGGATTCGGACGAGTGGCGATTCTGGTCTGTTGGGTTAAGAGTTTTTCCGAAGTTACGCATCAAAGTTTAAAGGCTGGGACAGTGGTACCGAACGGACTCAGGATTTGTACTCAGGAACCTAGAAAACATGAGATATGGCCACTTTGCATTGAAAAAATACATGTTTCACATGGGATCACTAAAATTTACCGTTTTTTTAGGTTAGGGACGGAATGTGATGTCACTGAAAAACAAGGGCTCCGAATTCGTACTGAGCGACTTCGAAAACATAGGATATGACCACTTTGCATTGAAAAAATATATGTTTTACATAAAATTACCAATAAACTCGTTTTTTTTTAGCTTAGGGACAAAGTGTGACGTAATAGAACCACAATAACTCCGAATTCCTAATGAGCAGCCTCGAAAACATAGGCTATGACCACTTTGCATTAAAAATACATGTTTTACATAAAATTACCAATTCACCGTCTTTTTTGAGGTTAGGGATGAAGCGTGACGTCATAGAACCACGATAACTCCAAATTCGTACTCAGCGACCTCGAGAACATAGGATATGACCACTTTTCATAGGTACGAATCATGTTTCACCTAAAAACAGCGATTTTCATGCTTTTTGAGGTTAGGGACAAAATTTGACGTGATCGAGCCAAATGAACCCCGGATTCGGATTCAGCGACCCCAAAAACGTAGGGTAAGCCTATTCTGGTTTCTGAGGTAGACTAGGGTAGCGTGGGGCGAGATGATCATAGGGGGTAAGATGAACCAGTCAATTTTCTCGCAATCTATCATTTCTTTCGTAACTGTTCTTTGCACTTATATCAGGACGAACGTTATCAAGCTTCTTTTTAAAAAATTTTTGCTTAATGTTGAATAAATTTGAAAAAAACGAAAATAAAAATTTTAAGACCTGTATTCTGCTATTTTGCATTTGTTTAGAAAGTCCAAGAATCACACAAAATCACATATTAGATGTTTTTCCAATGGTTATTTAGATAGCTTATTTATTATACCTTATGTTTTCAACAAATTTTTATATAATTGTAAAACAGAAATAGGTGAAATTTTGATTTTACTGGCAAGTGTCATATGGGGCGGAATGAGCAACTGTTCTGGGGCGGTATGAGCCACCTCTTCCTGTCCATTAACCTAACCTCTTAGTGTAGCAGTCAGTAGGTTAAGATGCAGTCTTTTATTGCATCAAATTGTGCAGTGTCTTTATTATGGTGCAAACGTATAAACAACTAATCTTGTCGAGAAAAATGCTCAGAAAAAGTTTGACAGCTGCACTAATTATGGGTCTGTATTATAATATAATCTGAGTTGATGGCAACCAGAAGAGAGCCCTATTTTTCTGGTATATTTCTTAAGTAACTTTGTTTGAAAACTCGCGAAATGCTATAAAATGAGAAAAACATTGTTATGGTTGAAAAATACGGCAAACATATTTAAAAAACGGTTTAAAGCACCAGTATATACCAGTATATATGAAAATATATGAAATTTATAAATAATATATAATAAGTCATTTAATTAAGTGGTTCATCCCGCCCCAGGCATGGGGCGGTATGAGCCAAGCGCACTACTTTTTTATTTTCGTTTCTAATTCCGCATATACTTTTTTATTTACTTTTATCTTGGCAAAATTATAATTAAAAATGTTTCTAGAATACATATAAGGACTTACTTTCAAGCAATGAATTAGCATATTTTAAATACTAACGTTAAAAAGACAACTATGTTCATCTCGCCCCACCCTACCCTACTTTTTTTTTGTGGAGCTGTGTTATTATTATGTAATTTTCGTTTAAATAAGGTATTTTTGTACTTTTATTCAAAGAAAAAGTATACGATGTACTGCGATTTAAAATATTTAAAATATACTCAGTATATTTTATGAAGAAGAAAGTATTATTAGTTTTACCATTTTCTCGCATAATAGTAGATTCTACTATAAAACGAAATTGTATTTTAAATTACATTTAAGCCTTCTGAACGTTTAACAACTCTAGTAAAAATGTACAAAGATTATACATAAATGTAATACATTCAATTGAATGAAGTAATCTTGACATTTATAGAATAGAATTTCAAATAACCCGCTGAAATTCAGTCATTTTCTCCCAATAGTCGTCTGCTGGTAACAGTAAGATGTATATATTTTTTTATATTTTCCATTTTCTACATCTTTCCAGATACTAAAATGTGGACATTATTAGAATAACTGGTTCAACTGTGTAGTGCAGCTATTTTTCTTATCCAGATACATTCCATTTATAAAAAATTAGAGAATTACCAGTCATGCTCGCTTGTGCTCGGTCATGACAGAGCAAAATCGAGCATGCACGAGCATATCGGTAAATGTACATCACTAGATGCGCTTTACTGAATAAAACTCGTTTCGTTTAAATAATTTTTAATGCGCGTAAGCTTCAGGCATTGAAGTGATTTGCTAGTAATGCCTATGAGTTTATGCCATTTAATGCTATTCAATGCCATTCGGCGAACCGCCAAATTGTATGCCGTGCAATGCCTTTCAGGAACCAACTATCGAACATTGTCAATGCCATTTAATGCTGTAGACAAAATATTGAATAGAATCAATGGCGGTCAATGCGATTTCATTATTTTGCGGACAAAAATGCAATTTTTACGCATTCAAAGGCATTGAAATGTCCGTCTTTCTTAATGCCATGCCAGTCTATGCATCCCGATCAACTCGTTGTAGTAGCATATGTGAACAGCATGCGGAAAAAACGTCTTAAATCCATTTTCTGAAAAAATTAAGATAATGATTGTTGCTGTATGTTTGAAATATAACCAATTCGATTATAAAACTGAAGTCAAATTACGTTAATAGGTCAGTAAAACTTGTCAAACATTTAAACACTTTTTCAAATTCATAAATAATTTTTAATATGTCTCTTATAATATATATTTTTACAAAACTTTAAAATTTATTTGTAAAATTAAAAATACAGTAAGAATGTGTAAAATTATCTTCTGAATTAATATATAAACAAGAAATTGTGAATTTATATCATTAGAACATGAATAATCAGTGAAATATTGCTTTATTCAATAAAAAGTAAATAAATCCATTTTTGTTTTGTTCATAACTTCAAGGCAGTATTAAATTAAAAATATTTTTTTTGCTTTCTATGAATATCACAGCCTGGCAGATTATAATAGCCCATTTAAAATTTAATTTATATACGTGGATTTCAAACTACATCATAGCCTTTTATATTGAGAAATTAACTCAAGTTGATTTATCACGTTTTGTTCGCTTACTCCTCACATGTGATGCTTATCGTTCGAAAGAGGTACCCACAGCTGAAAGTTCAGGTTTAAGGTATATTTGTGTATGTGACTGAAGATAGAAGTAGTGCCCAGTTGCAGTTAAGGATTATCCACATCGATAGGAAACGATTCTGTGAAATATTATTCAACTTAAAATGTAACATCATTATGACTTTTTAAATCAAGAAAAAGATGTCGTTTTTATTTTTTCACAAAAAAATTAATTTAATTTTCAATCTGTAATTCACTATAATTATTTTAAGGAATCTTAAAAGTAGTAGATTTCAATTCTTCGACATCTTTAATCTGCATCACTATCTTTGCATCATGCAATTCTATTTTTGAACACTAAGCCACATTGAATTGGAATAATAATCGAATATCTTATAACTTTATTTTGTGTTTAAAGGAAATCAATTAACAGGCTTCAGCCACATCAATGTTTGCTATTTTCCATTAGCTCAATCAACGTTAAAATAAAGCATACTTAAAATGTTTTTTCTTGAATAAAATCTTAGTGGTTAAAATTGACATGTCAGTTTCATTAATGAGTTGCGAAACCCCTGGCTGCTCCCCTTACCGGAACCTTATCCTATACTGTAGGATAGGTGAATAATTGAGCAGAGATAAACGATGAAGGATATATTTATTTGCAAAACCTTTTCTTCATTGATTTTAATATGAATGCTCCCTACTCCCTCCGTTTTCAAATCCGCTGAAGGGTCACCATTTGCGCATCTTATAATTTTCTCATCGTCAGGGTTAAATTCTTTAAATATAAGTTTGGACTTTGATAAATGTTCGGTAGCACCAGGGTCCGCAAAGAATCTAATTAGGCATTTATTTTTATCTTTAACAGGGAAAGAATTCACTAAATATGACTCACCTCTTCCTCTCTTGTTAGAACCTCTCCTTGGTGGTAGTGATCTTTTCTGGCGCTCATCGCTTTCTTTGGAGCCATTATCATCATCGCGATTGTCAACTTTGTGACGTTTGACATCGGCGTGATTTTAAAAATTGTCGCCCGATTGCTGACATACTTGTTATTTCCGGATGCTGTTCTCCATGAGCCACCACCTCGACTCTGATTGAAAGAGCCTCGTCTTCGGTTTCGATCAGGATTAGGGCATGTTAATTTGTTACACTTGTAACATTGTTTTTTCCTTTCTTTAGCCATTCGGTAGAAACATGGCCATTTCGGTCACACCGAAAACATCTTACTTTAACCATCATTGCACCCGCTCTTTGGTTAGAGTTCGCATCTTCATTCTTTTCTGACTCTTTCTGCAAGATGAAGTTTTTTAGGTTTTCATAAGTAAGACTTTGGCCTGCACTATTTTTGCTTAGAAATTCCATGTCCTGTACCTGAGGAACAGCACATCTCGCAGCTGCATAAAAAGGCATCTCTTTTCTCGGCTTCAGATAATGATTATTCACCCAGTATGTTTTCCTAAAGAGTCAAAATTTCTTCAAATCATTTTATAAGCTCTATAGCTTTTTATTTTCTTTCATTATATTTCATCAAGTGCAGTTTCTGTCTTATACTGGCTGGGTTTAGATTAATTTCAGAGCGTTTAAAATTTTCTAAGAATTTAATTAATTCAACAAGATCTTTGATTTTATTAGCACTCGAAATGTAAGATTCATCGAGTCTACTTAAAATGATATCGCGAGTATCATGTCTGTGTCTTTCTTTAGTATAGGTATCTAAATTTTTCCGGCATTTTCTCGTCTTTATTTATTGCATATAGTAAACCGTTTGATCTTAATTCGGATGACAGAAAATCATGAAAATGTTCAAATTTAGTATTTTTAAGCAGTTCATAATCTCTTTTACCGCAGGTTGAGTTACCATTAATATTAAGTACTTGAATATTTATTGATTCTTCAAATGCTTCTTTCAAAGTTGAGGTAACTGCACTCGTGATTAAATCCTCTTGTGACTGTGTGCTTCCCCCAGATACAGGCTGATCGTTATTATTGGGGGTTGAATTAGTTACCTTATCTTCAGATTGTCTCACATCTTTATTTTGTGGCAGAGAAGCAGTACCGGAACATCTATTCGTTGATTTTCTCTTTCCGTCGAGGATTTTTTTATTTCCGTTTCGCAGGCGGCGTACAAGATCTTTCATTTTGGATGTAGCATCTTTCGTTTCTGCCAACATTTCTTTATAAATGTTGATTAATTCTGTCATATTTTTGTCGATGTTGGCCGCCACTCTCTTGCTGGTGTTGATTGCTTCAATCGCAGTATTTAGCACATCAGCCTGTTTCTTCATGATGTTAGAAGTAGAGTTGCAGCAATCTTTAATAGTTTGCAACAGTTCCACCGTGAAGCTGTGTCCCTTTACCTCATCTCCATCTGTAAAATTTGACACCTGTTTTACACATTCACAACGTATCTTAGGATTTGACAGGTCTTTATTAATTGTACTCAAATCAAAATCTTTATTTAATAGGACATTCGTTTCAAGCTTAGAACGGTTGTAAGAGGATCGATTCACCCATTTACTATATTTATATTTTGTCAGATCAACATAAAATTTCTCTTCTCTGAGTACGGTGGATTTTATTTTACCTGAATTCTTAAGTAGGACCTCATCAACCGGTGTAGGTAGTATTTTTTTAGTTAAAGCGCCATCAGCACTCTCAATTTGAGGGTCACTTGTAGGCTTTTTGGTTGATTTTTCAGTCATACTGGCTTCAGGTTGATCCTTCTCTTTCTGATGGATTTCGCACAAGGACACGTCGATCTGGCCGTTCTTGTCACAACTCGTCTTTTTAACGTGCAACAAAGCTAACCACTCGTCTTCAGTCATACGTGACTTTTCTGTAAGCATCATAATGTATGAGATATCTTTGTGTTGTGCTTCTGATTTATTTTTACCGAACACAAGCAAAAATAAATCAAAACAGATCGCAGTTTCAACACTCAGAACAGAAGAGTATTTACGCTGTAATCTTAGTTACCAAAAATTACAATGAAGAACACATCACGAGCAACTTCCGATAAACCAACAGAGAATCAGTGTCAATAAGCTTAATAGGTATTAGATTAAATATATTTTTATATATAAATGCATTTATGTTGAAACTCATGAGTTTAATTTAAATAATTACACGATTATAAATTATATGAACGCACCTGTCACATAATCATTTGACTCCAAAAAAAAAGTGACTGTCTCGTTTTCTATTCTAATCTTCAGTGTCTCGTCTTCGTGGTTTTTGTATATTCCAAAGGCTTCGGCGTTGCTTTTCACAAAGGCTTCGAATATTTGATATTCCTCTTTATAAGAGAATTTTGAATTAGTTAAGTTTAAATGAGCGCTATTAACTAAAACGTCTTAATTTGCAATTTCTTAATTTATTTCGAAATAAAATATGATAAAAAATAATTTGATGTACGCTAGTTGTATCTCAAATTAACATTTCAATCAGCTGATATCATTAGTTTGATTGCACATTTACCAAATACTGAATACTCTTAGTAGATAAACAAAAATTGAACAGAGATCCTGAGAGCGAGATTTGGGAAACAAAGGTATTCTGAATTTGCTTAATATCGAGTAGTTATAACAATTTTTACTTGTGAAAAGAACTCAGCACAGTCCCCCACCCCCGGACTAGCGCGCTCGAGCACGTTTTTCTTTCCCGCTTCTATTTGATCCTTTGTTAGAATTTCACTTTTGTTGAACTATTTACACTTAATTACCTTAGAGTTATTCATTTTACTTATCTTGATTAACCCCTGTCCATTTTGAGAACGAAACTGCAACACACGTGCATGGCCACGACCACGTATGCAAAATTTGATATGGTTCTTTTCTTTATTGCGTGCACTCAACATTTCAAAACTCTCACTTAATCTCAATATTTTAAACACCATATGCACATATGTATTTCTTAGTGCAGTTCGCTAAATCGATTCACTATTTTATCATTAAAAAGAAACATCCCACTTCCAACTCTCTTCAATACAAGGAATCATTCTTAACTTGCACTTACCGGCATTGCCATCAATCTGGTCCGCCATTGTAAAGAGAGACAAGCGTGCGCTTTTCCCTTCGATGTCGGCAGATGTACTCTCTTTTTTTCAGCAAACTTGCAACACTTTTTATATTATCCCACACAACACTACTTTTGCGCAGTGGAAGCACTGCTGCCCATAACCTGTAGGATAGGTGAATAATTGAGCAGAGATAAACGATGAAGGATAGATTTATTCGGAAGGAATCATAGCACGTCTTTCGTAGCTTGACTAGCTTACAACTGAGATCGGTTAAGAGGACCGGCAAAGATGGCGGTAGCCTCGCGTTGTCATGGCTACAAGTATAATGTCCGGTGTATGAATTAAGTCACATTTCCAACACATACAAAGTAGGATTTTAATTTTAAGCCCCTTTTTGTTATTTTAGGGTTTCATCGCGAAAATAACATGGTGCCTGGCGCTTTTCAATTAATTTAAGTTAAGATAATTTAAACTTGCAAATAGGAAGTAAGACTATTAATTGCCAGAATTGAATTGTACCTAGGTACATTAAATACTTCAGCATAAATCATTACCTTAAAAAACATTTCCCTGGCTGCTTTTCCAGAACAATAATATCCTAACGATTTCATGGGCTGCAAAGCACAAAGCGAAGTAATATTCACAGTAAAAATCTTGCATTTAACCTGGCTTCCGAACAACTTCATAAAGACGCTATTCAAGATTGCTGGAGAGAACACATTTAAATCATAATATTTATGCCATAATGTGATGTTCGTCATGTCTATCGTCTTCTGAGCTATATTTCCTAAAGATCCAGCATTGTGTACAATCATTGCTTGATCAAATTTAGAAATTTCGTCATTCTTTAAAAAATTTGTCATGATTTCTGAAAAAAAAAATCAAATTATTTAAGAAGAATATATAATTGAGTTCTTTCGAAAAGCTTTAGATAAGAGTATAACTAACACTTGGTCGCATATACGTCATACTTCACTAACCACTAGTTTTAGGACAGACGTTTTCTTTAAAAAAAAAGTGTGCTGTTATAAGAATGACTTTTCTTGACAAAAATGATAATAAAGAAATGCAAAATACCATAATTCTAACACACAAAAAAGCAATATAATGTCTTTACCGTTTTTTTGGGAGCCTCTTTCCTACATCTACCACTGCCAAGCCACGTGCAACGACTTTTAAATCAATGGAGATTGAACTTCATAATGAAATACCTCAAATTTCTAACGAACGTTTATATAAACTAAGATCATATTCATACCTACTAAGTGTTTTTTACTCACACTCAGGGTGGCTTCCCATGATTGCAGAATGGCGTTGCTTTCTGCGTAATGCGTCGAACCACTAGGCATTTCAACCAATGAAAGTGTTTCTCTAGATTACTAAGAGAATATCATGGGCTAAAATGTCGAGTGATTTGAAGCATTACGCAAAACGCTACGCCATTCTGCAATCATGGGACGCCACCTTCATGCTTTATTATGACTGGTACGAATTTGACCTTACGATATATGGGGCATAATTTCTCAAGTGTACCCACCTCAAAAATTAAAGTTGTCCGATCAAGCTGAACATTGGCCTAATTGTAGTCCTATTAGATAGTACTCCTTACACCAAAAATTAATTAATTTTGATAATTATTTATCAAAGTGGAGGGGGTACAATTTTTGTTTTTTACGCAAAGCCTTACTTTCAAACATTTGTAACTTTTTCCCAAATTGCTTTAAACAAAATTTCACTAAAAATGTTTTTGATACATTTTTTCACAAACCTTTCGGTGGTCGTAACGATTTTTAAGAAAAGTCCAAATTTGAACATTATGTTTGAAAATGAATAATAAATTTGACTTTTTTTTTTCAAATTTCGACACTTTTTTTTCTTCAAAATAGTTTTGAAAGAAAGCTGAAATTTTTTCCTATGAGACCCCCAATTTTCAGAGTGGCAAACTTATTTGTCTTTGAGTAATAGAACGATACGTAAAGAAAATGCCATGATAGAGCGGGTGGCGCGCGATCTCCCCTAGTGCGCTCACGCCGAGGATCTTTGTGCAAGTTTTTTTAAGTTAAGTGATATTTTATGCACTAAAATAATTGTTTTTTTGAAAACGTGAGGCAGCAAGCAACTAATCTTAAACTCCGTGGTGTTTCCCACGATTTGCCTTTGAAATTCCCAGGACTACCAGAAGGAGCTCAAATTTGCAGTTCATGTGGATACCAACTCATCAACTCAAGGGGAACATCATCCTTGAACTCTGGTGATATTGCAGAGCCTTCTAGTAGAGATAAGGTAGATACTGAGGTTCATGAAATGATATCTGACGATGATGAAGATCAGCTAAATGACAGCAAAAAAGATTTAGATGTCTTAGACACAAAACTCCAGTGTGAAAAAAAATATCGTAAAGATGGTGTTGAAGTACTTGGTCAAATCATCGAAAAATGCAACACCTCTAAAGATCTTCAAGAACAATTTTAACTTCTCTCGCTTGCGACAAAATCTTGGGACGAAGAAAACTGATGCAGGTATTCAATACATCAGAGCGAAAAGCAAGCAATGTCAAAAAATTGGTTTCGGAGCACGGAATTCTTACGCTTCTGAATGCAAAAAGAGGAAGAGCATTGACTCCTGAAACTAAAACTCTAGTGAAAAACTTTTATGAACGCGATGACATAAGTCGAATGATGCCAGGGGTGAAAGACTTTGTGTCGATCAAGAATGATGATGGATCTCGTTCACATGTTCAGAAAAGGTTACTACTGTGTAATGTCAACGAGTTATATGCTCAATTTACATCAGAACAGGCTTGAAGATAAATATTTCGAAATTCACAAAACTCAGACCTCATCATTGTGTTCTAGCAGGAAGCAGTGGCACTCATAATGTGTGCGTTTGCGTGCATCATAAGAATATCAGGTTTATGTTGAATGAAATAAATATTCAACATTTAAGCGAGGATACTGCCATGGCGTTCACAAATTAGCACGACTGTCTGGATGCTATTGTATTGCCTAACTCTTCAAGTTCCTGTCATTTAGGAGGGTGTAAAAACTGTCCAGGTACTGCAAACTTGAAAGATAACATCACAAAAGCTTTTGATGAACATTGTATTAATGAAGTGAGATTTTAAATTTGATTACAGACCCACAGATGTAATGGATACTGATGAATTCCTAGATAATTTTTGTGAAAGGCTTTTGTATTAAAAACTCATCACTTTATTTCAAAGGAGCAATATTTTTTCAAAAACCTGAATAAAATTTATTGCCTGGGGAGTTTTTGATTTGCTTCGATTTCGCTGAGAATTACGCGTTCTTAATTCAGA
>CAKNWW010268282.1:0-15788 GCA_932074435.1 Andricus kollari
ATAACTCCGATTGATGAATATTCAGGAAAATATAAAACGAAAACAACCATTTATAATTATATTCCTGATTATAATATCCATAACAATAACAATTATATGCATTATATTGTATTAAATATTAAGTATTTCGATTATTTTAAAACACGTATTTTATTTAATAAACATTTTTATCCAAAAATAAATGAAATCTCATTGAAAATATCTATGATGAACAAAATTCCGCCAAATAAAAAGTTGTCAGTACAATTAACATAGTTTTTGAAATATCAAAGTTTGTCAAATAATTCTAAAAAAATGTTAATTTTGAAATTTATTAAATTAGAAAAATTAGAAAAACCTTAAGAATGTTTTGAAAGTGAAAAAAATATGAAAACCTGGCAATCAACCTATGCTGATTGTACAGATGACTTTTTATTTGGCGAAATTTTTTCCATCGTAGATGTTTTTGGTGAGATCTCTACTTATTCTTAAAATTGATTAAAAAGTATGGGCAGTAATTTTATAAGATTCTATGATTAAAAACATCCTTGAGTGAAGAAAGATATACCAGCTTAATCATTAACTGTATCTCATTGTCAAAAAACGGATCTAAGCTTTCTAAGCATTTTTAAGATTTTTTTAAAACTTTTGTGTCTCTTCTGTAAAATTGTACAAATAACACTTTCACCTGATCATAAATAGAATTTTGATAGCAATCTTGAAACTTTCATAATTTACCGTGATCAATGTTTTTTCTTTGGCAGATTTTTGTATTTTAGGAGGCTTGGAGTTCAAATTTATTCAATTATGAAGGCTTTTAATTCAACTTTTTTAAATTAAAAACGGTTTCCATTTATACTCTTTAAATTGAAAATTGCGCAACTAATGTGGCTTTCAAATTGACATTCTGTACTGAAAAGAAAATTCTGATAGGTTTTTAAATATAACATTTTGATTAAATAATAGAATTTAAGAATTTGTTGGGAAGAAAGAATCACATATTGTAATCTTAATCACACACACAATTGGAATTGCTTAATTAAATATAAAAAACTAATAATTTAAATCACTTCTAATTAGTGTAGTTTGTATCTGACATTATTTTTCTCTTGAAAATTTTAATTTAAAATTTCTCAATCACTGAGGCATAGAATTTAAAAAAACTGAAAAATGTAATACAATTTTAATTATTTTGTTTCAAACAATAATACCGTACACGTTTGAAGGCTACGAAATTCAAATTATTCAACTTTAAACCCTACCAATTAGCAATTTGTTGTTACTTAAAATTAAACCATTATTGTTTTACAAATTATTTAATTTGAAATATTTTAATTTATAATTGTTTCACTTTAAAGATTTTGATTTTCAATTAAGTTTTAATTACTTTATATTGAAATTTTTTCAGCTATGAGGGCTTAAATCTTACAATTTTAATGTCCAGCAAAATCTTTTCAAAGGAGGGGAGAAACGGGAAGTGTACATTATTATTTTTTTATTCAGATTGAGCGGTTACCTTAATTTATGGCATTTACATCTCTGGTAAAAATTGTTTTTGTGTCAAATTATTGTAAGGAAACAATTTTGAAAATTTCAATGTTAAAATATTTACTACTGTTACTCAATGAAATGTGCAAAAAAATCTGCACCATAAATAATTCTAAATGATTGGCACCTCCAAGGCTCCTCAGAGGGGCCAACCTTGAATTGAGCCTTGAATATTCAAGAACTTTCTACGTCTCTTGTTAGAAACATTCCTATAGAGATATGCGTAATCAAATATATTTCAAGAGGTAAAAGCGGAACTCACAAAGATAGAGTGATCCGATGTTATAAAGATAAGACACGTCGCACGTGAGTATCTGTCGTAAAATTTTGACATATTACAGCATTACGGCAAGACTTCTCGATAAAAACCGAATAGAGCATGTCATACATGAGAAAGGTAAAGGGAACAAAGAAAAGAAAAAGATCCCCTTATGTTCGAAAGATTAAAAAATAGGGAACGAAAATTGGAATAACTCAAATTATAACATTCTTAAGATTGAAATTTTAGAATTTTAAAGAGTGAAGTGCTCTAGAAGTGTTCTTAGATTTAAGTGTGTACTAAAAAAATGTAAATTACATTTTTTAAAGTTTCTTAACATTTTTAATTAAGATGGCTGAATAAATATCTTCTGACAGGTTAAAAAAAGATGAGAACGAAAATTAGAATAACTCAAATTATAACATTCTTAAGACTGAAATTTTAGAATTTTTAAGATTGAAGTGCTCTAGAAGTATTCTGAGATTTAAATATGTACCACATAAATTCAAATTACATTTTTTAAAGTCTTTTAACATTTTTAATTGAGATATCTGAATGAATATCCTCTTAAATATGAGATCTCGCAATTAAAACATGATTAAGGAAATGTGGGTTAAAAATTTCATTTAAAATACTCTTTTAATAGTGCAATCTGAAGGAATAAGTTAAGCTTAAACATAGCACATTTATGCCACTAATTACAAAGCACATAAAGTCACTTTGTGCATATTGTATATTTTCTCAACTTTGCACGTAATCTTTCTTGGTATTTAGTTACAAAATCATAAGCTTATACTTGATTAATGATGATCGTAACTCTCTTAATTATGCAGGTCATAATTTCTCAACAATGTGCCATTAAACTGCGAATTTCCTGTTAAAAAACTCATATTAAATGGTGTTGTCCCTTGTTTTATCCAGTAAAAATTTATCAAGCTTGTAAATTATAAATTACTTCTCTTACTGTGATTTTTTGATAAGTCCGTAAGATTTTACATATATTTATAGAATAATACACAAACTGTTTAATTTCCGTTTAAATTGTTTTATTTTTATATCAATAAATTTTGAACACATATTGATATTTTTATATTTTTCTTTCAATTTTAGTCAGTTTCAATTTTAAAACATTCAAAAATTTTGAAATTACTTATACTTTAAAAATTAGAAACAAAATTATTCATTCTTAAAGGAGTTAATTTCAAAGCGAACAGACTGTGCATGGTCAAATCAGAGGATCGTTTCAAGACAAAATATTTTATTTTTCAAGGGATTCTAGATAAAACATATAATACTTCACCGATTTGAAGAGAATTTTTTTCTGTGAAAGTTATAAATATTTGAACTTTTAGAATTTGTCAAATGTTTTCTTTAAAGTCTTGCAGAATCAAATTCAACACAGATGTTTGACATTTTCTTTATTATTCTCATAGATATTTTTTTCGAAATCCACCGGAAAATTGAAAAATTCTCAAAATTGACAAAAAGTTCGTGGTTTTACTGAAACTATTACAACTTTTTTCTCTCAGAAGGAACAGGGTTTTGTCTTTCATTTTTGTAATTGGTGCTAATATAGTGAATATATAATATAAAATTGCATTTTGTCTTGTGCCCGCGTATTGAAGAATAGAAAATTTAATTTCTTTTTATGAAAAATCAAAATTTACATTTTTTGCAAAATCGAGACAAGATATGAAACAAGTCAAATGAGAAAATTTGTTCTATTGAAACGATTGTAAAAAAATCTCATGAAGATTTCTTTATTTTCCGTTTTTTTTTTTTTTAATTTTCGATCAAATATAAATAAAGTCGGCTATAATAGCCTTTTTCTCAAAATGATAAAATTTTCGACAAAAATGAATGTGTATTCAGTATTGTATTCTGAGAAAGATATAGTCATATCCGACTTTTTTCATATTTTTAGCGAACATTTCGAAACAAACGCAAGATAGAGAAAAGCGTAATAAGACGTTTTTATTATACATTTTTGAGTGAAAAAACTTTGTTCATTTGAATTTTTCGTATTTTGCCTGGCTTTTGTAAAAAATGTAAATTTTGATTTTTCATAAATATCAATTTTATGATAGATCGAAGAATATCGACATTTTATGATTTCAGATTAAAATAAGAAAATAGTACAATTTCCAGAAAATCAAAATCGAATCATCTTAAATCAAAATTTTGAAAATTTGATCTTTTAATACTGGGAAGAATTACAATTTTATTATTTTTAATTAAAAGCGTTCAACATGTAATAATTTTAAATCCAAAAGTTTTGAATTTGAAAAATTTTCAATTTGGAGCGTTTGAAGATTGAAAAACTTAAATCAATTACAATTTTTAACTTTTTATTTTTAAATTTTGAATTTTCAAAACTTCATTTAGAATTACTATTCATTCTTGAATTTTTCCAATAAACTGTTTCAATTTCAAATTATTCATTTTCATACCCAAAATTTGGAAAATCATAAGATATTACATTGAGAATTAAAAATTGAAAAATATATACAAAACGAGATTGCTATGTATGACTTTTAAGCTTATCAATTCAAAATTCTTTTTTACAGGTTTTCAAAGTAAATTTTGAATTTCGCAATGCCTCGTTTCAAAATATTATAATTTGTATCGCTTGAATTTGAGGAATTGTTGTCTTAATTTTGCATTGTCTTGAATTTATACTGAAGGCATTAAATTCAAAAGTGTTTAAAATTATTTTAATTTGATATTCTACGATATCGAAGAATTTTAAAAACCAGTCAATTTTGCGCGTTTAAAATTTAAACAAAGCCATTTATTATATTTATTTATAAAATTATTCAATTGTAAACTGACTTAAATTGAACCTTAAAAATTTGGAATATTTAAATCTACAATTATTTAATTTAAAACAGACTATTAAATCTTTGAATATATAATTTCATTAATTATGAAATATTTATTAGTGAATTATAAATATAATAATTCAGAATTATGTATTCAAAACTATAATTTTAAATTGAAATTATAATACGGCTGCGAAGTACTATGGACGGATTCACTATGGGTGGATTTATTTGTGCTCATTTTATGAGCATTTTGCTTCCTCATAAGTATCAAATAAATTTGCTTTCTCATAGAGGGAGTATTTCCTTAACACCAGAAAAAAATGGATACCTTCAATATTTTTCAAGCTTATGTTTCTGTCTTTTCGAAAATCTTATTTTTATAAAATCAGAGGGCCCACCAAAATGTCAATTTATGTGTTGTGCCACAATGAACAACTTTTCAACCTACGGTAGTTTTATATTTTAAATTAAAACCTCATGAAAAGTTCTTAATTTTGGCAATCGATGCGTCTCGAAGATGCGAACAAATGTATTATATATGTACATTACAGTTTTATTCCCCATATTAAAAAAGATTTGCTTGTATCAAGAAGATAAGCAACATATTTTTTCAATTTATAAATCGGTATTGCTAAATTATTAGAGGTCTTAGAAGGTTCGTCAATAGGTCATTCGACGTGTCTCGAAGACGCGAAAAAACGTGTCAAATACAGTACTGTAGTACTCCTAATATCGAAAATGTTTTTTTTTATATAAGCAGAATACACAAATTTCTTTGAAACTTCATAAATCGGTACAGGTCGCTCATAAACGGTTCATCAATAGGTCAATCGATGCATCTCGAGGACGCAAACAAATATTCCACATGTAATATTGTCGTGCTTTGAATACCAAAAAGTGTTTTATATAAACAGAATAAACCATTTTTTTTAATTCATACATAAGTACTGGTGGATCATAAAAGGTTCATCAATAGGTCAATCGATGTGTCTCAATGAGGCGAAGAAATACAATGAAGATAATATTGTCGTATTTTGAATATCAAAAAAGTTTTTCTTATATTATATGAGGAAGCGAAAATGTTAGAAATGATAAATATATTATTAGTGAAAATAATACCATGTAGTCTGCCGTTTAATGTAAAAAAATACGTAAGTGAATCTGCAGTTTAGTATTATTCTTTTGCAACCGGCAATGCTGAAAGTTGAAGAATTTTGAATATTGTGAACATTTAGAATTTAATAATTGTAAGAACATTGAAAATTATATTCCCTCTAAAAAATTAAAGCATTTTTAAATTAGGATCATGTAACTAAGTCGTTAAGATAAAAAACAAGCAAAGAGCGAGCGGGAACGTTAGTATTTTATTGCATTTTAATTTTAATTAACTTCTTCTTCGTCGAAAATATCTGGCGATTAACTACAACTGTTGCAACCTCGGTAATTGGTACCTGTATCCTACATAAAATAGGATATTTGTTGTCTTGGTAATTTTCGAAAAGAAAATTACATGGAAGGGTACATACTACATAACCATTACAGGCAATTACGATCTCTTAGTTAAATAAGCAGAATTCCCAAATGCATTTCAGTGTAGCGGAAACATTCGGTGGACGATATTGCGTTCATTCAACATTCCTCGGGAAATTCCACCGATTCTTGATCGCAGGTTGAATCGGTAGAGGCGACCTCTTGGTATCTGTGTTGTCACATGATGAGAGTGAGAGAGAAAAGTACAGCGAGAGAGAGAGAGAGAGAACGATAGAGAGAGAGAGAGAGAAAGAAAGAGAGCAGGAACGGGGAACCAAGACGACTCGAGCACCCTAGGGAACGCTTTGCGAAGGACGCTTTGATCGTGTTTCCGACCACCGGGAAAATTCGACGAGTTTCCACAGGAGTGCGTTTCATTTTCCGATCTCCTTCTTACACCACTTTTCGTTTTATTAGAAAAATGCAAGAATCTAGATACTAAGGATGTTTAATATTATTCTTACGAAAGATCGTGGACTCATATTTGGTTAAAGTCGTCAAGAAAATATTCGTCTTCTGGAAAAACTGCCCATCTAAAATTTGTAAAAAAGAGCAAAATATTCGTTTAAGGGAATTGAAGCAAACTAATGGCAAATAGAAGTTTGCAATTTAAAAACATGGACATTTTTGTTTTGAGAAAATACTGATTTAAGGTTTGACATCGATTTTCGAACTTTATTTGACTATTTCAATTTCCTCAGATTTTGTCCTGTCTCAAGTATGAATATGGTTTAAAAAACTCATAGTAGTGATAGTTTATTTAATTTTAAACTTATTCAACTATTATTTTCAGTGACTGAGGTAGTACAAATTAGGAAACGAACTCATATTTATAGAGCACAATATCGAATGCGAATTAGTAACTATTTGCAGAAATTCCACTGAGGCAGCTTAAGGTACTTTTTTGATTTTTAGTAAAGCTCTAACTATTCTCAATATTTGTTCACCGGTTGAAGTTTTGAAGAGCAAGTAGCTGATTGCCCAGTAGAAAAAGTTACTTCAGTTTCATTTAACGTCACTTCAACTAATGACTTTTTATTGAAATTCCGCACGGTTTTCACTGCTTTATTAATAAACTTTAAATGATTGAGGCAGGTAAAAACATTAGACTGGAACATAGAAAAATTCTATTGATTCTCAGCTTTATTTCTCCGTTATTTCGCG
Source organism: Andricus kollari (assembly GCA_932074435.1). NCBI lineage: Eukaryota > Metazoa > Arthropoda > Insecta > Hymenoptera > Cynipidae > Andricus > Andricus kollari. Next base: position 7,306 of record CAKNWW010268282.1, read on the forward strand.
TTAATTTCCAATTACTAAAATCTTAAAATAAAGACTCTTATTCTTGTGATATTCCGCTGATTAAAATTAAGTGAAGAGAAAAAATAATTAGAGAATTACTAATGACAAAAGGTAAATTAAATTGAAAATTACATGCTCACTTGTCTCGTGCTTTTGTCTCTTGATTTTCTTTTTACCATCGAGTTTGACATTTTATTAGTATACGTCAGTTTGACACCTTATGAAATGCTGTTTCCACTTGTTGTGAATATAGTAACTTTTTACATTTCCAGTCAATTCGAAGAATTTCTTAAAAAATAAATCAACGCTGTCGTTTTTACTGTTCATAATAAAGGCGGCATTACAGAACTAGATAACTAAAAAAATTCTGATAAAGAGTGTATTGCATATCAAAATTCTTTGAAAATCAAATAAACATTGTGCGTAAGAGACTTGTTTGCCATCTTATTTTCTTATATAAAAACGTATTGTATAGCATATCATGTAAAAATTATAAGAATCTTTAAAAATAAATCAATGCTATCAGTTTTACTGTGCATGGACTGAGAAGAATGCACTCAGAGAAAAGATTCAGTTGATTCGACAAAGCAGTCTGTTCAACCTACTTTGTTTGTTGAAACTAAAAAATTTGTTCAGCGCAAATAAACCTTTGGTTATTTTCAAAAAAACACAACGAATTAATTTGGTCAATTCCAGGTAATTATTTATTTGAGCATGTTTAGTTGCTGCCATCAAATAAACGTGTTGAACGGAATATATTATTTATTAGAAAATGATCTGTTTGAAGTAACGAAATAATTTGGTTGATTCAACCAAATTTACTTCCATTAACTACACTAAGCATACCGAAATAGATGACGTCAGACCAAGCCGGTGGCCAGTTTGTGCGACGAAAAGTTTGTCATCGTACGTCGTGTCGTGAATTTGTGAAAAAATAAGTGATACGAAATGGACACTGACAGTGTTAACTTTAATAAAAAACTTGGGACTGTAGCAGTATGCAGAACATTTTTAACGTAAATACAACCTTAAATTCGAATGTTTTACACCGGTGCAGGCAATCGAACCTCGAAATCTATAAGTGATGAAAGAACCCCACACAAATGTATGGATCATATAAAATATTTTTTTAGATCAACCAACATATTTGGTTGGATCAAAAAAAAAAAATATTCTAATCAACCAAACTTTATAACCCAAAAATTTGGTTGAATCAACTAAACATTTGATTGATCATATAGCAATGTATTTGATTGTTTGATCGCACCAAATTTTTGTTAAAACAAACAAACTTTTTTCTGAGTGTGCAGGTGGTAGGGTAAGGATTGGGGGAGACGGAATATGGATAAACGAAAATGTATATGGATTTTGGACAAGAAAAGTTTTTGGATGACAAGATGATTTGGACGCAAAGATGAAAGGAGATTAATGAAAAAAAAGATACTTAAAAGTAGAGTTCTGGAATGTACCAGGGTTAAAAAGCAAGGACAAAGCATTCTGGAGATACTTGCAGAAGTAGGATGTGCTAATGATGAGTGAAACGTGGATGGATGAGAAATGGTGGAAAGGCATGGAAAGAATATTACCGAAAGGATATGACGCGTGGAAGATTCAAGCAGCGAGAAAGGATCAAGTAAAAGTGAAAGTATATAAAAGGAAAGGATGGAATGTAGTATGCACGTACAGCAGAAGAGGAGAAGAGGGTTCATGGAGAACAATAAGGAAATGGACAGGGAAAAAGGAGGAGGGGTTGTTGTTGATTTACGGGCATGGAATGCATAGACCACGGAACAAGGAGGAGAGGTGTGGGATGGGGAAAAGGAGGTCTTCATAAGAAATTCGAAACATAAGAAAACAGATAGGAAGAGCAGGAGGCTTCTGGAATTGTTGAGAGAGTCGGGATAGCTTATTTTTAACGGCAATACCACGCATGAAGAAGAAAGGAGATTAGCGTAAACAGATGTAGGTGATAAGTTAGGAATATTTAGAGAAATAATGAAAGACGCGGAGGTAGGGAGTATGGAAGAGGAAGGAGTTTACGCGCTGCTAGAAAAATTTAAATGAGTGATAGATAAAGTGAGAAAAGAGAGTGGAAGGAGACGGGGTTAGGAGAGGTTGGTGGGACGTTGAATGTATGTAGGACAAGTAAAGATAGTTTGAAGGGGAATGTAAGAAAATGGACGAAAGGGGAAATGAAAAAAGGAAAACTTAATGAAAGAAAGAGAAAGCACGAGAGAACGTTGAGGAAAAAGGACAGAAATAGAAAGAAACGTACATGGAGGAAGTAGAGAAATCGGCAAAGTAAGGGAGTCAATGGGAAGTCATAAACAGGGAAAGAGGAGGAAGGACCATAAATAAGGATATCGGGATGATCCAGTGGATGGAGTTGTTCAAGGGATGAGGCAATTGCAAGGCTGAAAAGAATTTAGGAAACAGCAGAGAATGGCTTGGACAATGAAGAACTTAAATGTGGAGGAATAGGCGTGACAGAAGAGATGTGGAGAATTTGCAATTAGGTTTGGAAAGGAGAAGGGTGGCTGGCGAAATGTAAGACAGGGCTGGTAGTGCCGTTGATTATGATAGGAGAAGACAAAAGGGTGGATGAATATAGAGGTATCATACTCATCTTGGTGGGATATAAAATTTAACGCAGATATAGTTAAAAGGAGGTTGGAAAGACAGGTGGAAGAACAAGAAGTATACCATACAGCTGAATGGGTTTTAGGAAAGGGATGGGGACCAGAGATAAAATTTACGTGCTCGACTATCTATTCAATATTAACTCAGGGCGATAGAAAGGGCAACTAGTTGCACTTTTTGTGGATTTTAAAGGAGCATTGGGCTCAGTTAACAGGATTGTGCAATGGACGGCCATGCAAAAGAGAGGAGTAGCAGCTTAATAGAGAGAGTAAAATAGATATTTGTGGAGACTAAGATAAAGTTAAAGATCAAGGAAAATAGAGGATTTCTGGACAGAAAGAGGGATAAGGCAAGGGTACACGTTGAGCCTACTTCTATTTGGTGTTCTCCTGGGAGACTTAGAGGAGAAGATGGGGAGAGAGAAGATAGGAGGGAATATTGGTAACAGGAGAAGTATATTTACTAGCATATGCATAAGACGTTGTGCCAGTAGCGGATGATGAGAGAGAGATAAATCTGATGATGATAGCATTTGAAGAGAATGTGAGAGTGAAGGCTCTAACAGTGAATCTGAATAAGAATAAGATGATGTTTTCCAGAAATAAAAAGCGTAGAGTAGAATACGAGTGGAAGATAAATAGCATGGTGGTGGAGTTTGTAGAAAAGTTTTGATACCTAGGATTGTGGTTCGAAGCGAGAGCAGGAAACAGGCTGTACCTGAAAAAGAGATTGAAATGATTGAGTGAAGTAATGGGAAAGTATGGGGTACTGGCGAGGGAAGGTTCAATGACGACTAGAGGATCAGAGTGTGGATGTTCGATGTGTGAGTGTGTCAGTGTTAGACTATATAGTGAAAATTTGGAGATGGAAAGAGCATAAGAAAGTGGAAGATCTTCATGAGAGATATTTTAGATGAATCATGGGAGTGAGTTGAAACTGCTCAGGTCATATGCCAAAGGAAAAAATAAGAGGATAGAAAATGGTGGAGAGGCAACTGAAAAAAACTGGAATTTTGAAGAGAAACTAAGAAGGGGTGAGGAAAGCAGAATTGCATCAACTTCTGTCCAAGAGGTTATGTGTAAAGAGAGGAGGGGTAACGTGGGACGTTCGAAACTGGAGGCCAAAAGGCAAGGAGAGGAAGGATATATAAAAATCGCGGATTCAAGGTAAAACAGCTAGTATAGAAAGGTGAAGATGTATTGGATGAATAAAGAAGAGGATCTGTGTAGAGTTTGTAGGTTGGAGGAGGTGCAATTTTGTATGTATTAGAGAGGTGTATGTGTGACGAATAGGGAGGGAAGATCATGACAGGGAGAATAAAGTGGATTTCGAATGAAAATCTTCAGGAGGAGAAATAGATAAAGAGGGTGCAAGATTTGAGAAAAAGAGAGAGAGCGCTGGTTGCACAGGGTAGGAAAAAGCCAAAAAATGACTCCAGCAGGAGAATAAGAAAGTAATGTTGCGAAATAGACTCACCATTTTTAAACTGGTAGTGATAAGAGGAAATGGAAGACCAGGGCTATGTCGGAAGCGCTTAGGAGTAAGAATAATAATTGAGACGATATGTAGCAAATTGTTGGTTACGTAGTATATATGGTTTGTTTGTGAGAACACATGCAATGATTATATAAAGGTTCTCAAATCTGTAAAAGGGAGAGAGTGTAAATAAAATTAAGATGAATCAAACTCAAAATTAAATACAAATACTATGCTTATTAATTATATTTCATAGTGCTTTAAATTGAAGCATATGTTTTCATTTCATAATCAGGCAATCAAAAGAAGAAACGTGTAATGAGTGCGCGTTGCGCGATATTTTTACTAGTTACTATACATACAAATGAAAAAGGATATGATCGAAATTGGATATCAAGTAGCGACGGCTGTTAAAATTATGCCTCAATATTATTCGACGGTAACGAGGTAAATCCGCATTTTCGTATTTACTTCCAGTCACGTGCGAGAGATACACTATTTAGGTGTATCCCGATATTGTGATTTTGCTATACCATCCTATAGATGCGGTAGAAGGTACTTCCAATCCACGTGTACTCATAATGTGTATACGTGGTTTCGAAACACCGAATATTGCCATGCAATATTGAGTGAATCTAATGAGGACTTTGCCCTCGGTTCGTATTAATACTGCTTATCCAATTAGTTCATAATCCAAAGTGCTCAAACGCATTCGAGCCTATTAACAAGAATCGAGCAGATCCAATCACGTGTCCATAAACCATTAATCCATCTAGAATCGTGGCGAAACCTTTCTAGTTACCTAAAATATATTGAAAGTCAAATACAATTAAACGCAAATCGAAAAGCCAATCTGTAATGTCATATCTGGCTATGACTACAATCAATCCTAGTTGCAAGTATATAATTAGCAAGTCAAACTATTTAATTTCGATTTAAGGACTGGTAAAATAAAAGCATGTTAATTGTTGATGATTCAATGCAAAAAACTTTCGACTGCATATTTATTAAGTACGAATTATTCCGATTCCAACGCTTCCAATTTAAATTTAATTCTATCCTTCTATTTAAAAAATTGGTGTAACGATATGTCTAGAAATTCTTGCAATAATTTTTGTTGAAAACCTGAGAGACTTCTAAATAGCTTGAAATTGCTCTATTTATCACATTTGAAATTTAAAAATAAGATCGGCTGCTAAATTTCAATTTGCGTATAACAAATATTATTTAAATTTCTGATCGTTATGGTAGCGAAATATTTGATTGTTTTTGCAAAGAGAGATCTTAAATTACCTACTTTGATAAGAAAAGAAAATTTTACTTCATTAAATAAAAAGATTATTCATTGCCTTTAATTTTTGTAATACACAGGGATGGGTCACTGGAATTTTAAATAAACAACAGATTTTAACAGATATCAAGACATTTCGAAGAATTTCAAAGAATTCCAAGGGATTTCAGACCAATTTAAGAGATTGAAAAGAACGCTACAGGATTTTAAGGGATTTAAATATAAGATTTGAAACGATTTCAATATTTAAAAGATTTTCGCAGAAATATCAATAAAATTCAAGAGATTTTGAAGAATATTCATAGATTCAAAGCGTTTTCAATTTTAAAGGTTTCACTGGATTTCAAAGAACTTTCAGGAATTGTTAAAAAATTTTTAAGATTTTAAAAATGTTTCTAAATATTTTATGAGATTTCACAACACTTGCAAAACGTTTGCAAGTAACTTTAAAACATGTTAGAGATTTCCTGAGAATTTCAAGTTATTCAAGAATATTTCAAAAGATTGCAAGAATCTTTTAAAATTGTATAGCTTATGAGAGGGTTTTAAGGGATTTAAAAGAATTTTTATGGATCTCAACCAATCTTTCAATACTTAAAGGGATTTAGAGAGATTTCAACGGGTTTGAAACAGTTTTCAATGAGTTTCAAAATATTTCACGAAATATAACGAAACTTCTAAACGTTTGAAGCATTTTAAAAATATTTTAGGAAATTTTTAGAGACCTCAAAGTATTTAAAAGAATTGTCGAAATATTTCAAAATATTTTATGTTTCAGGTGGTTTATAATCAAAATATTTTAAAAGATTTCAATATGACTCTGAGGATTTACCGTAATTTTAAAAGTTTAAATAATTCATATCGTTTTAAAGATATATATAAGATTTTATGAGCCTTCAGAAGATTTCAAGGAATTAAAAAAAATTTTAAACGTTTTAAACCTAAAACTAATTAATTCTTGAGAGACGTTATTCAAATTTTTGAATGATGTTTTACAAATAATTTGAACAAATCATTTTTTAAAGAACAAGAAAAAAATCTGCCTCAGCCAGGATTGGAACCCAGAATGCCAATAAACATAAGTAGAGCTTTAAGCAATTACGCTACCAAGGCATCAGTACATCTGTTCTTGTTCTTCAAAGGTAACTTTTGAATTTTCATTAATTACCATTCGATGTTTAACGATTACATACGATTAATTCCATAGAAAAAATTCAAAAATTGCAAGTCATCCCGATTGAAAAAAGAAACTATATATCATACAATTCATATCCCCTTTGAAAATCCTCTTTTCATCTGAAAGGTGATTAAACTTCCGACTTCTTGACGCACTCTGCACAGCAATTTAGTTATTGGATGATAAATGTTCTTCAATAAGATTTAAAATCTTAGAGGTAGTTAAAAGTTCCCTGTCTTTAAACTTTTTACTGCTACGATAACGAAGGGGTTATTGACGGTTAAAAGGGAAACAGTAAGAAAAGTAAACTTTTCATTTATCTGTGGGGAAACGAACTACAATGAACTTTGAAAGGAGGGTCGAAGAGTCGCCGACGACCTATAATCTTAGGTCGTAAAGAGTTTCCCTTGTGGTATCGCAAAGATTACGATGATGTCGATGATGATAAAATTCTGTACATAAAATATGAAATCTGTGAAAGAAGAGTGCATTATCGTGTTTATTTCTGAATAAAATAGACTATAAACGCATACAAAAAGTTTATTGTATACTTTATTATCTCGTCAATTCACAAAAATATTAGTTTTAAAAACAATGAAATAAAATTGTTGTCATCAGTTTATGCTGAGAAGTAATAAAATAACTGAAATAAGTAGTCAACATCAGGAGTGAGCGATAAAGCACTTTTCATTCGATTTAATCACTTTTCTCGAATATTCCATCAGTTCTTTACTGATTTTTCAGTCAAAATGTATAAAATTTCGTAATTTGGACAAAATAAAGTTCGAAGCATGAGATATCTGATGAGAATACGTTCGTTAAAGCGAAAAGAGCTTTAACAGAAGAGAATTCACAATCATCAAATTACAGTTGTTGATACTTTGACCTTTAATTCATCACGCACGCGTGATGAGCTAAAGGTTAAAGTAAAACGCTGCGCGAGCACATTTATTATAGATAGGAATGGGCTTATATTGAGATTAAGGAAATAATTGAGAAAATTTATTAGAAGTTTGAAAATAAGATGTATGTTTCGTATTTGGGTATAATGTCTGCTTCTAACTAGCATTAAAATTTTTATCAGCATCGCTGAAAACGCAGTTGGAATTTCTCGTCGACTGGAAAAAGTAGAGGACATTGCAGTCTACATGAGTTTATTCCAATGTGCATTTCAAGAGGAAATAGAGCCTGCGTACCTATAGCAGAAATTTCGCGGTAATGCGTTACGAAAGTGCACGTGATGCGAAAAGTTCTCGAAATAGCGTCATTCCTTTTTCCATGACTGAAAGAGGAGAGAAGCTTGTTGAACCAACATGAGCAGTACCACTCCAATATAATATCCTCACCCGTCAAGTTACTTGAAATAACCCAAAGTTTCATGAAAATGCAGTGCATTTTCTTGTAACATGAAATGTAATACTATATGCATTACTGCTCATTAAATGTACAACAGGCAAAGTAACCTTAGATTTAAAAATATTTTTATTTGACAGATTTCGGAATGAAAGGTCTGAAAAAATTCCACGTTTCCACGATTTGTTTTTCCTAAAACCATAAAGCAAACAATTTAAAATTATATTATAATAAATATTCAAGTATTAAGATTTTAAACAAAATTTTAAACTGGTGAAATAATTCAATAATTTGTTATATCGCCGCCTTAACAAATGACCATTTACCCATTATCCCCTCCCCCTCTGATTGTTACGTAATTTCAATTAAATGGTTTTTTTCACTATAAATACAACTTTTTTACTCTGTCATACAAAAATTCTATTCATCACTTTTGGCCACCACAGGAGGGTTAAGAGTTTTTCCATTTTGAAAAATTACTACATTCTTTTATATGGATTCCAAAATTATTGGAAATTTTTCATGCGTTAAATTGAATAATGCTAC
>CAKNWW010268283.1:0-18136 GCA_932074435.1 Andricus kollari
TAAGTTCGTTGGTGTATTATTCCTTAAATCATATGATTGAAGATCCGATTCTCTAAAATGCTCTCTCAGTGGTTGAAATCTAGGTAGTTGTTGAAATCTGAGCTCATGGAATCGATTTCCTGCGTCTCCAGGTTCTGATTAAGAAACTGGGAATTCACAATTTTCCGCCTGCCTATAATTTTGCTTCCAGTGCTCTCCTGGTTGACAAACCAAAATGTGCAGCGTGCCACCTCATGAACAGATCCATTTGAGGAGTGTGCGCATTTTGAGGAGTTTGATTACTCTGATTACCGATACCAGAGACAGAATTTTACCAAATGGATCCATTAGCTGAAGCGCTGTCAGACGTAGAAAAATTGGATGTACCAGACGTGGTACTTCCTACCGACGTCGGACCACTGAGTTGGCTTGTTGAATCTATTTGAAATGGACTTTACATTGGGGTTTCGTTCGGCCGCAACTCTCAAACAAAACTTTCAAATTTGTCCACGGATTGTCCAATATATTTTGCTGAGACATTTGATTGAATTACCGATTTACGATATTTATTTTCGCACTCACACGCAATTAGATTAGATCGTCGTTCCGGACCGTTCCGAGCTCTCACAAATTATTGCATACTTTTTCAAGGGCGCTCATGAGCAGTTAGCGCTTTTTTTTTCTCGCACAAAAATAATAAGGAGACGCGCATGCGCCTTCAGCGCTCTTTATTCTCGTACAAGAATAATTTTGAGAACTTCGCTCAAATAAGACGCACATGCGCATTCGGCGCTCTTTGTTTTCGCACAAGTTAAATTTTTCGAACGTTGCTCACATATTTAAATTCGCACATTTGTAGACGGACTAATGATCGTTCTCTCGTTTCAATGAATCAAGAAGGCGAGAGTAAAAGAGGGGAGCAAGAACCTCTATTTCACTCGTTTTCGCACTTAATTCTCCAATTATCGCAGTTTGACTTTGCAGGTTTTTGGCACAACTCATTTTCGATCTGAGTAGGCTCACACGTGTAAATCCTATACAGAACGGCACAGTTTTCCGCAGAAAATCGATTTAATCAAAACGACGCGGTCGATCTCACGTTGGCGTACTCTCTGCCAAACTGCCTCATCTTACATTTTTACCGTTTTTTGTCCGAATTTCGAGAGCGATGCGTTCACATCCCACTTCTGGGTTGTTAGATACAACTTAGAAGGAATGGCAATGACATAACACGAACCGATTGAGAGAAATATTTGATTTATTGCATTTGAAGTTACAATGGATGTTTGCGGTTCGGTACTGATTCCCAACTGTCTAGTGATAAATATAAAAAAGTCCCTAGTATTAAATAATGAATGTCCCTAACACGAGATTTTCAGGTTAAAATATATTTAAATACTTCTTTCTTATTTAATAAAGATTAAAGCAGACCAAGCTTTAATAAATGACGGAAAAGATACAAAAATGCTGCCAGATCCAATTATGGCCAGTACTAAAGTAACGTGCCATGCATTATCTTCGGATTTTTGTATTTATGGAGATGACGTAAGTTAAACAATAATTATATACCTAGATTAGTAAATTATAAGCCTATTAATCCCGTAGAGCATATACTTAATTATTAATCAATAATACTATTTAATTAAAAATTTAAAATCATTAATACAGATGGGCCGCATCACTTACTTTAGTTTGGAAGCATTTAACCAGTCTCTCGAAACATCACACGTGAACGGAATAAAACAAATTTATATAGATGCTAATGGTACCCAAATTTGCTTCACGGATGACAAATCTGATGTTTATGTTTTCGATCCAGTAAACGAAATAGTTACTTCAGTACCAGATCCTCCAAACTCAGTGGAAGGAATAATTTGGGATCAAAATCTGTTTGAGCGAAATGTATTTGTTGTCTACAACAAAAACACTATTGTTACTTACATTTACGTAAAGTACCACATAGAAGGTTAGTCTTGAGCAGACATGTTCAGCTTAGAGGAATTCCCTTCGGAAACACATGGTTCGTTTCCCCCTCCATTTCTTCTGAAGAGCGGGAGTAGTGGTAGAGTCGAGCGGTGATCTCTCGTCTAGTGACGTCGCCCAGCCCCCGTCGATACAAAGTATCTGTAGGGTTGCTTCGGGGCGACTAACTTTTCAATATCAAATCTTTAATAGCAACTAGCGTTTGAATTATTTTATTTCAGTATGTTTACATTTATTTTCAATGAAGGTGATTGAAAAAAAAGTTGTATATTATTGAATATTTTAATATCACAGTTTTGTACAATGTACCCAAATGTTGAATTATACTTTTTGAAGTATAGAAATATATCAATATTATGGACATGTAAGAAATATAAGTTATAAAAATCAAATATGATCATAAAATCTAAATATAATATTAGGTATTTCTTGGGCACCGGTATTGTTAGATTTTATAATTATATTTCATTGCTATAACTTATCTTTCCACCTTGTGCATAATGTTAATATATTGTTATACACTCAACTCCCGAGATAAGCACGGTTTTTGGCATGGCTTGCGGTGGCCTTCAGCATAAATCGGGGAAATCCAAACGTAAACAGTCAGGTCGCATAAATAATTTCTGTTGGGTTTGGACGAATTACGCAACCTGATGCAACTAATGCGCTGAGAGTACTTCAAAAAAGATGAGTCAACATTTGTATGCATTGTACAAAACTGTGATATTAAAATATTCAATAATGTACAACAAAAAATACTTTGTAAACTTTTCTTTTTAATTCCCTTCATTGAAAATAAATGTAAACAATCTGAAATAAAATAATTAAAACTCTAGTTGCTATTAAAATTTTATATTGAAAAGTTAATCGCCCCGAAGCTCCCCTACATATATTTCGTATCTAGGGGGCTAGGCGGCATCACTAGACGAGAGATCACCTCTCGACTCTACCACTACTACCTCTCTTCAGAAGAAATGGAGATGGAAGCGGACCATGTGTTTCCGAAGGGAATTTCTCCTAGCTGGGTATTGTCATTACATTTTTAATTGTTTATCTTAATCGTACAATTATTTAGGCACGAAAGTCGTTCAAGTCGGAATAACAAAATTACCTTTGGAAACGATACCGATGTTAGTGTACTCAGGAGATGTCACTTTGAGCTCTGCGGTTGGCAAATTAATACAAATCACTTTAACTTCCCATGAAGTTGTTGGAAACGTTGTGGATAACAAACGGGTTTCTGAATTATTTGAGAATCAACTGATTTGCGGAAGGTATTTGCTTGTTATTCGTATTTCTGAAAAATATTTTATAAAGCTTTCTGATCAAAATTTGATTGCAGGTTTCAGCAAGCATGGGAAGCTTGTGAAATTCTGAATGACAGAAATTGTTGGTTGAAATTGGGCCAAACAGCTTTGGCTAATTTGAACATTGAATTTGGTGAGGTTTTATTTCAGCTTTGATAAATGATGGGTGGATACGCATAAGGAGTCAAGCGACAAATTTTCGAAGTCGGGTTTATTTGTTCAACAAATCAGATAGTTCGAACACACATTCTGGGTGACCACTCAACCGGGAGAACCGGGAGAAACTTGCACCGGGAGAAAAATATTAAACCGGGAGATTTCCCGTATTTAATAATTCGCGCGTTTTGTAAATCTATCCAGTCTTTTTGAATGGCAATTGATACTATATTATATGATACTTATCAATAAAATATTTATCGTCTTTAAAATTTCTATAAATTTAATTTAAAATTCTGGTTTTGAATGGGCAATTCTAAAAGTTGAATCTTTAAGTACTCAAAACTAAAGATTTTTCTTAAATTAATTTTTAGATTAATTTTTATAAATTTAGAATTTTAAATTTCACAATATTTTAGTTGCAAAGTCAAATATTCAAAATGTCAGGACAATTTCGCAATTAAATATTTCAAAATTTCATATTAAAAGCCGTGATAGTTTTGAATTTAATCATTTTAAATGTAAATATAAAGCAATTTCGAATTTAAAAGCTTAAAATTGTACGATTTCAAAAATTGCATCCATATTATAGCAATCTTGTTTTTTATTATTTTTAATTTTATATCTTAAAATTGAACAATTTTGAGTTAAAGATTTAAAGAAACATTACTTTCAAATTGAAAAATATTTGATTAGAAAATTTCAAGAATGTATAATAATTCTAAAGGAAGATTTGAAATTAAGAATTGAGTTTAAAATAAAACTAGATAAAGATTAAACTTTCTGAAATGTACATCAGTAAATGAATAATTTCGGAAATTTTAAATGGTTACAATTTTAAAGTTCTGAATTTTCATGTTGAACGCTAAATATTTTATTTTTCCCTTTTCTAGGTTTTAATTTTGCAATTTAAGTTTAATTGGTTGAATTTTTGAAAATATAATCAGCAATTTAAAAGTTATTAATTTTTTTAACGATTTAAGTTTACTTAAAATAATTGAAATTTTAAAGTGTTTGAGTATAAAAAAGTGATAGCATCATAATTTTTGGTAATTACAATTTTTTCAGCGTAGAAATTTTTTCATTTTTAGTGTTTCCTATTTAAAATTAATATTTATTTTTAACGTTTTTTTTTTAAATAATTCAATTCATTTTTTGACTTTAGAAAAATTTGTCTCGTCAGCTTTAATTTTAAATTATAGTTTTGTTATGACTTTGAAAGATTCAATTTAGTTTTAAATTTCAAATTGTCAAATTTTAATTGCTCTAAATTTAAAATGATTCAAATTCAAAAGTTTTTAATTTTTTTAATTTTGAACACTTTTAATTATAAATAATACAATTTCAATTCCTCTGAATTTTAAATTATCTATTTTTCAAAATTCGACATTTTAATTCGAAATAATTAAATTTCATGATTCTTCAATTTAAAAAAACGTTTAATTTGTAGCACTTCGACTTGGAAATTACACAATATTATTCAACTCCATTTTCTGATTAAATTGTCCACGTTTACAGTTAGAAATTATTAATTATTGTTTAAAAAATGTTTGAAAAATAATATTGAAAAATTGGTATAATAAAGAGATTTAAATTGTTTATATGATTCAAAGTCTACAGATTTCGTGCAAAAAAGTTTGCTGATGCTTATCGAGTATATATTTTTTCTAAACCGGGAGAAATCACAAATATTTACCGGGAGAAAACCGGGAGACAAAAATTTTAAAAATAGTGGCCACCCTGCATTCCTGTCAAAGGATTTTTTTGGGGCTGCATATTTCAAAGTGAACAAAACTTTTTCCTTCATTATCCAAATGAATATCATTTTCTGCCGTTAACGTTTTAATTCATATGAACCACAACTATTTGCGTCTCACCCTAAAGCCGTATTCAGACGAGCGGTTCCCGGTTCCGATTACGGTTACGATTGGAACCGTCGACCAATCAGCGCGCAGCACCATCCGGTCCCGGTTCGGTTTGCGCGTTTAGGTTTCTCTCTATTTTCAGCCGCGGCGATTTCGACCGGGCCACAGTCGTCGCTTATCGTAGCCAATCACAGCGGTCGATGAAGTCACGTGACTCTTCAGCTGTTGTCACTGCCTTGAGCAATCTTGGGTGAATGCGATGCACCATGTGCATGAACCGGACCGTAAATCGTAACCGCAATCGGAACCCGAAACCGCTCGTCTGAATACGGCTTAATACTGTTCAAATCCATGATGATTTTTATCAATGAATGAATACATTTTAATTCTGTTGAAAAGGGTAGAAACAGAAGGCAAGTTATTCCTGTTTAATTCTGTAAGGCGGGGACGAATGTTGAAGTCAATATAATTCCTTCCGTAAAGTATAATTGTCAACATTGTAATCCGGAACAATTCTATTTGACTTAAAGTGCATTCAAATCAATCCCGAACAATTCCTTCCACGATCAAATTCACAACACTTTAAAATTAAATGATTGTCTTTTTTTGCCATATTTGAAATCATTTTAATGAATGTCAATGCACATCCGTATCATTTAAAGTTAAAATACGAGTTTTATGCAATTTTGAAGTCATAAATTCATTTTCAATTTTATCGGAACTGACGACTTTTTTCGAGAAAACTTTCTTTAATTCAATTCGTCCATTCTTTAGCTAGAATTCTAATTCTAAGGGCCAGTTCCACCAACCTCGGTTAAATCATTGGTTAACTGACGGCCAGTCAAAATGAACGCTATACGCCATATTTAACCGTCGATTATCGGTTTAACCGAGGATCAACTTTTTAACCGAGGTTGGTGAAACCGGCCCTAAGTTTTTTAAACTGCAAATTCACTTCACAATTAATGTTCAAAGTCGATACGGACACGAAACCTAACCTCTAAACGTGCTCGGTTTCATTAGTTGTCTCGAAACTAGATATCTTTTGGTAACCAAACTTTTCACTTCGATAGAGCATGGACATACCTTGAAAGTGCTGTCTTCTTTTATTTAATGGCCCTGCTGAATTTACAACTGGATTTTAGTATCTCCTGAAAAAAGTGGAAGATGGCGCTTGACATCTTACGCATTTTCAACCTTTAAACGTTCTTGTTCATAATTTCTGCAGCGTTTTTAATTAAATTAATTCGTTGACATTTTTAGCGTTGCAAGTATACCGACGCATTGAAGAAGTCTCTATGGTATGGGCGCTGCAAAAACTAGAAAACATAGACGAGTTGACCTTATTGTCCGGTCATATTTGTACTTTACTCAATGATTATGACCAGGCCGAAAAATTATTCTTGCGTTCTTCACAACCCGTGGAAGCGTTGTATTTAAGAAGAGATTTAATGCAATGGGTGCAAGCTTTAAATTTAGCTCAAAATCTAAAACCAGCAGAAATTCCATTTATTGCGAGGGAGTATGCTCAGCAGTTAGAGTTTACGTATGTTAAGAATCACTGATTAATAAGAATGATTATTTTTTTATATGAGAACGATTTATAGAAACTATCTCTGCTGACAAGTATACACGTTTTAAAGTCGTTTTCTTTTCTTTTAGGGGCAATTATCCAAAAGCTTTAGTAAATTACGAGCGGGGAATGCTTGACGTATCATCGAGTTTGGCATCCCAGCATCCAAACCATCGTGCTCAATGTCTTGCTGGAATAGCAAGGATGTCAATAAGATGCGGAGATAGCCGGAAAGGCGTCAATATTGCAATGGATAACGATAGTTCGCGATCTCTACGCAAAGAATGTGCGGAAATTTTGGAATCTATGAAGGCAAGAGCATTTCAATTTTATTTCTACAGGACTGACTCGGCAGACAGGATTATGACTCTTATGAGTTGATTAATTTTCCGACTTGAGTGAAATGTACAACATTTCAATTTAGCAAAATTAAACACTTTAAAAAAACGTTTGTAAACACTATTTTCAAATCGGTACATGATTGTTATTTAATTTCTATTTATTTTTTGGTAAAAGTTTGAATTTGAACATTTTTCTAGTACCTGAAGAAAATTTTGATTTTGAATGTTTAAAAAAAAAAGTTAAATTAGAATCAGTATAAAAGGAAATGTTTTGAATGTTTAATTCATGAGTAGAAAAATTTCAAACAAGATTTTTACATTCTCATCCTAATGAGAAATTTGACATTGCCGGTTTTCATCAAATCTCTACGTTTTGAGATTTCCTGAGTGAGAAAAAAGGATTTATACGAAGGTGTCTGCACGTCTGTAGACACGATAACATTCGAAAGCATTATGGGATTGAATTGTGCGTTGACATACTTTTTCAGGGCTCAAAACGAAAGGTCAGGTTCGTTAACCAGCCTTCTTTGACCCACCAATCCACTATTTAAAATAAAAATAAAAAATTTTATTTCAAGAAAGAGAATCCTGTCTGAAGTCAAATGGATCTTCTTTAAGGACCAAAAATAGGTTTAAATCTAACTTTAAGCCAAAAAAATGCTTAATTTAAGTTGTGCTTGAATTACGCTGTAACTGTTGCAGTTAAGCGAGTAATTTTCATGACTAGGAGCATTTGACTTGAATCCATTTGACTTGAAATGTGATCCTGTTTCTTAAAAAAAATATAAATAACAATTTTTTGTTTTTCCCTTCAAAATTTTCTTTACCAGCTTAAGGCTACTTACATATTTACCTAATTATGAAAAAATTAACGAACATTTTCTGTCAAAAGTTGTATCTTAGGAACAATTGACTTTGATTTTTTTATAATTTTTTTTACATTAATAGTATTATGAGGGTATATATACTGGCTGTTTTTTTTTAACTCGAGACATCGAAATATCTAAAAAAATACGCATCCTAGGAAAAAGTCACACCCCCCCCCCCAGGAGGCGGGGGTGGGGCTTTGTAATTTCACATTGGAACCCCAATTTTTTATCACAGATTCAGATTCTCCTTTAAGAAATACGTAAGTTTTATTCGCGCGCGAACTGCGGATTTGTCATCACACACTCAACAAGTCAAAGCTACTGACCATCAGGCAGCATATTGTTGACAGAATACGAGTACTATCTAACGGTAGGAGAAGTCTAGAGCGGAGAGAAAGGTGGCTCAGAGAAAATCAACAGCTTTTGTCTGGCCGATCTTAAGACTTTACAGCTCTCCTAAAAGATAGGATTGTTCGGACAATTGGACCTGTGTGGCGAGAGATGTACGAACAAAAAGCGGCTCAATGAAAGGCGTAGCAGGATGTCGGGAGAACCTGCTCATCGATAGAGGTGTCTGTAAAGATGCAGCGTCCTATCAGTTACCTATCGATGCCCTCGATTAATTACCGTAAAGCTTTTCATTCAAGCTCCCATAGACTTATCATCTGTCTGTTGGAAAGCTTAAAGGCTCATCCACACACCGTGAGGTGCATAGAGAGATTACTGCCGCTTTGGAAAATTAGATTTACTATCTCATCTGGAAAACATCCTGTGATCACTAATAGTGTCACCTTTCAGAGAGGTGTGTTTCAGGGCGACACTATGAGCCATCTCCTCTTTTGCCTCAGATGATTGCCACTATCTCTCGCACTTCGCCATTCCGAAGGGTACCACTGCGGCAAACCTGGAAATCGAAAGCATAAGGTTACTCATGTATTTTACATGGATGATCTTAATATCTATGTTAAAAATCAAAAGAAACTACATCTAGCTCTAGACATTGTCAAATAGTACACTCAAGAGATTGGAATGGAGTTCGAGTTAGAAAAATGCGCCAAGGTTTATTTGAAGAAAGGAAAACTTGATGGCATCCCGGAAGCCCCTGAGCTCGTCCACAGAAGCGCTATACGACACTTTGACATACCTGGACGTGTCTCAAGGCCGCATTCAGGACGTAACATCAGTAAAGGAGTCTCTCCGAAGCAGATACAAGCATCTTCTTCGACATGTTTGGTCTTCCAATCTGTCAGCGTTCAACAAGGTATCTGCGACTGACATGCTTGCCGTCCCGGTTCTACTCTACTCGTTTGAGGTGGTTCAATGGACGAAAGACAAACTTAAGGCCCTTGATGTCACCACACGTAAGATCATGCATATGCATAAAAGCTTGCATATCAATTCGTCAGTTCCGCGATTATACATTTCACGCCGTCAAGGCGGACGCTGACTTCTGAATCTCCACTGTCTTCATAACCGAATTGTTCTAAGTACAGCTTATATCGTAGCCAATGGCAGAGATCCTTTCCTAAAAATGGTCAGGAAACACGAGATGATTGGTGAAGGAGCTTTCCTTTACAAAGCCGCGGAGCAAGCGGCCGAGACCCTTGGCCTGAATTTTAACATCAGAAGTGAGGAAAGTGCATTACTCCACCTGTTTTCTTCACTTCTGAAAACCGAAGTGAACAAAACAGAAGTTCAAAAATTCCATCAACAGCTACTCGACAAGAAAATGCACGGAAATTTTCACATGAATGTAGAAAAACAGTCCTTGTCGAAGGATCAAACTTTTGCTTTCCTCAGATCATCAGGGCTTAATTCAGGTACCGAGGGTTTCATTTTCGCATGCCAGGACGGTGTCATTTCCACCTTAGAATACCGTGACCGCATTTTATGTCAAGAAGTTCCCAGCGATAGGTGCAGAGCGTGTCATGCACACGCTGAGTACCTGGAACACACGCTATCGGGGTGTCCCACCCACGCAGGAACGACGTGTATCTGCAGACATAATGCGGACCTAAGAGTCCTTTATTACAATCTTTGTCGCTCTTACGGTGTTGGCCGCGACCCTGCCCTGCCGAACGCTCCGAGGGAGATAGTCAATTGTCCAAAACGAGAAGTGCCAAATTTTCTGGAACCACGATTTTCGGACAGCAGTCTCCGTTGCATACTCGTGTCCTGTGACCACCCATCTCACAGTTGTGAGACGTGGCCATGAATGGGATTTACCGCGGTCCAACTGGGAGCCGGTGTCATTTTTAGATGGCAGTTGCTCCCAGTGAGACCCTGCGGTGGTTGTTTAACCTTATTTTTTAGTTATATATATATATAACTAGATTAGCCAACTCAAAACTACGTCTACAAGGATGAATGAGACCTTTTCCCCGAAAATGTTTTTTTTTCGCCTGAAACCGGCAACACAGTGTAGCGACTGTGGCCAGTGTGTACTGAGAGCCCAGTCACCGAAACATGCTACAATAACGACAGCAATGTTTGCGACTAGCCTGTCTTCTTAGCTTAAGCACGGCTGGTTTGGAGGTTTGAATATTCTTCGTAACTTACCAACAAATTGTAGTGTGTGATGGGTAACACATAGCTTCAAATAGGAAGCATGTATTACGATTCTAAAGTAGTATCTAAATAATAAATTGGAAAAACAGATATTTGACAAATATATCTAAAAGCTTTCTAAAGAATTTGGGTACGTTGATTTAAAAAAATGTTCTTTTATATGGCTGTCGGATAGAAGAATTCAACTGCATCATTTTACTACATAAGTACTAGCAATAAATATGTTTCAAATACTAAGTGGTTCTCCCTTTTTTACTAGAAGTGTGTATAAAGAGGGAAAAGCAGTTTACTTGAATAATATTTACGTAAAATGAAAATTTCCAACGGTAACCTCAACTAACCTGAACAATTCATGTTCTAACCTCGAAATTCACATATTTATAGCTTTAAAAGAGGCGGTCATCTCTGTTTAAGTTTTGAAATTTTTTGAAGCTCTAATTCTTTGTGTACAATTTGGATGAATTATCTTCTATTTTAATAAGAGTGAGTTCTCTTTTGCAGCAATTTAACGAGGCAGCTTTGCTGTATGAAAAAGCAGAGTACTTCGACAAGGCAGCTTCTGCTTTCATCAAACTTAAGAACTGGCACAAGGTTGGACAACTTCTTCCTCAAATTTCCTCACCGAAAATTAATATTCAGTATGCGAAAGCTAAAGAAGCCGAGGGAAAATACGAAGAAGCATCAAGAGCTTATGAAACCGCCAAAGATTTCGACAACATAATAAGAATTAATCTAGAACACTTGAATAATCCAGGTTAGAGAACATTTTTTAAGAGCAAATTCTTTTATTCAGATTGTTTAGCACATAGTATATCTAAAGTTAATTTTTTTGTCTTTATTTGTAGGGCGCAGTGTGGAGATTGTCCAGCAAACGAAAAGCATTGAGGGCGCAAAAATGGTCGCGAGATACTTCCAAAAGTTAAACGATTATAATTCGGCAATCAAATTTCTGATTTTGTCGCATTGTCACGAAGAAGCTTTCCAACTTGCTAGTCAGCACGGTAAAATGGAATTATATGGAAAAATTTTGGTTGATACTCTCGATGACGACAATGTCAGGAAAGAAGATTTCAAAAGTCTAGCAATACACTTCGAGGCGCAAAAGAACAATATTTTGTCTGGAAAATATTACTTCCATGCAAAAGAATATCATAAAGTATGTTTACGTGTTTTCTTTTTTCTTCTGTATTCAAGACCCAGATTTTGTGTATTTTTGGGTTAAAGTTAAAATTAAATTTCATTATTTTAGGCGTTGAGACATTTGTTGAAGGCTGTTCAGTTGGCTGCGGACGATGATTTGGCACTTACATTAGCTATTGATACAGTGGCTTCATCGAAAGACGATAAATTGGCGAATCAATTGATAGATTTTCTACTCGGTGGAGACGGATTGCCGAAGGTACTGGGAAGAATGATGTAGTTTGCTAGTATATTATTTTTGGGTGCTAATTAGTACATTTTTTAGGATCCTAAGTATTTATTTCGTTTGTATATGGCACGAAAGCAATATCGAGAAGCAGCGAAAACTGCAGTTATTATTGCCAATGAAGAACAAATAAATGGTACGTAGGTGCTATTTATTACTTAAGTATACTTGAAGACATGAGAATGACAACTGGATAAGGACTACTCGAAGCTGGCACGTCGAATACGGTATTTTAAATGTAATAAAGTACAAACCTCACATGGTCCTTATCCAGTTGTCATTCTCATGTCTTAACTTTAAATTATGTATCAATTATCATCGTAAAATACAAAAACGCCTACATTGATTAACTTTTTTTTATGCAGGAAACTACAAAAACGCGCACGATGTTTTATTTGGTATGTATCAGGAGTTGAAAAGAAACAATATTGCTGTGCCATTGGAGATGCAAAACAACATGAGGTTGTTGCACTCGTATATTTTGGTGCGCCTCCATGTGAAAAGAAGCGATCATTTGCGCGGTGCGAGGATGCTGATAAGAGTCGCTAACAATATTTCTAAATTTCCTTCCCGTGAGTCTTAAACATTAAAATTTTATTCAATTTTCATCAAATTATTGTAATCCCAATGGGCACCGGTACATCCTAAAGACGTCCTTACAATGCACCTCTGTGTCATGTAACTTGAAGTCTTTAAGATATCCTTTGGATCTTTTCATATCTTTAAAAGGTCCTCAAGACATCCGCCAAAAGATGTATATAGGACAACTTTAAGATTTTTGTGCCCACTGGGTAGTTATCATTCATTTGAACATGGTTTCCTTATCCTCTAGATATCGTGCCAATTTTGACGTCAACGGTCATTGAGTGTCACAGAGCTGGATTAAGAAATGCCGCGTTTAATTATGCTGCCATGTTGATGCGCCCAGAATACAGATCTCAAATCGATGGCAAATATAGTAAAAAAATTGAGGCGATTGTTCGAAAACCTCCGAGAGGACATGAGCACGAATCCGAAGATGAACCGTTGACTCCTTGTCCTTATTGCAAGAACAAAGTTCTTGAGACTGAAGTCACCTGTGATAAATGCAAGAATACGATTCCCTTTTGCATAGCAACAGTAAGACAGTTTAAATCAATTTTTTTAAATTATTTTGAAACTTGCGAAATTTTATACTGTTTGTATTTTTATGTAACTATTTTATAATGCACATGCAGTACCACCTGATCAAATAATATAAATATATACCTAAGTTTAAAAATGTTTTATTCCCAGGGTCGACACATAATCGAAGGTGATTTCGCAGTTTGTCCGCAATGTGATTTTCCAGCTATAAGAAACGAATTTATGCGGTGAGTATAACTTTTGTAAAAGAATGTAAATCTATAATACTGTTATGTTATGTTATAAGATTAGAGAATACATTTTTTATCTCGTTTGCAGAATTATTGAAACCGAAGAAATTTGTCCAATGTGCTCGGAACGAGTGGAGCCGAAGTCAGTTCCTTTCAATATCGATATTCAGCCTTACCTACACCTTAAGAGCAAGGATGATAAAACATTATGATAAGGTCACGTATTGTATATTTACAATCACTACTCCTATACTTATATAAGGAAACGAAGCCGTCCAGTAGTAGTGCAACTAGTATAATTTATAGAGTTATCGCGAGTGCTATATAGTTTTTAAATAGTCATTAATTTATGAACGAAGTATAAGACTCTATTGTATTTCTAGACATTGTTTTTCACTGTCTTAAATATATGTATTATTGTAGATCTCAGCTCTCATGCTTAATTTGAATCTTTTCCAAAACTGAATCGTTTTAAATTTCATAAATTTAGTTTTTGGTTTATCATACAGAATTTTAATTTTTAATATTTTATCATTTTGAGGTTGAAAACCTTTCCTATTCAATTCGAATTAAAAATTGCAATTTTCATTAGAGTTGGTTCTAAAATGTAAATTCTGTTACTCTTAATTTTTAGAACTATTAATTTTAAGTCCAA
This sequence comes from Andricus kollari, assembly GCA_932074435.1. Lineage (NCBI taxonomy): Eukaryota > Metazoa > Arthropoda > Insecta > Hymenoptera > Cynipidae > Andricus > Andricus kollari. The sequence continues at coordinate 14,078 of CAKNWW010268283.1, forward strand.
TTTACCTGAGTCGACGTGCCTCAAAGAGTTGCTTCGTGCACAGCAGAAAAAAATGGGGCCCTCGAGGTTTAGGTTTAGGAACCAAACCCTTCCAACTAATATTTTCTTTCAAGGGGTCATTAATTTTCTCTCAGTTTCCCGTCGAAAAAACTGGTAGATCCTGAAAATGGCCTGTCGATCCTGGGTCAGGCTGCACCTGGGAATTGTGGGTACCCATGGGTTACTGAAAATTCCGAATACTGAACTCTTTTTTTCCGAATCTTTTTTTCATTGCTCTCTCAGGCTTAAGATGGTTACAGCCCAATATGTCGAAGGCATTTTTGTAAGAGTTGGATTTTTGAATAGTCTTCACGGGGTTGTCCCGATATATATCATCGGTCACGGACGCATTTTTGTAATGCAAACAAGTGATCTGATAAGAGCAGCATGCCTAATTTGACATATTGGGCAAAGCTCAATTTTAATTATTCTACATAAAAAAATGGGGAAGCTCATTTTTTTCTCAGGTTTAAGATGGGTCCTTCTCAATATTTTGAAGGAATTTTTGTTACGAGTTGGATTTTTTTTAATAGTCTGTACGGGAATGTCCTGGTATATATCATCAGTCACGGACGAAATTTCGTAATGCAATTAAGTAATCTAAAAAGAGCAGTGTGCCTAATTTGCAGGGTTGCGAATATCTGTACAACTTCGTTCCGGTTCCGAATCGGATCCGGGTCGAAACAGACCCGGCTCCGCTACTTTCCGAGATGCGAGCGTGCCGGGCCTGGAACGGAACTAAAAGCAAGAATCGTGTTCCTGTTCCGGGCTGAAACGATTCCCATGCGGAAAGTTCAGAGCCCGGAACGAAACCGGAACCAGAACCCAAGCAAATCTGTTCCGGTTCCCAGACAGGCTATGTGTGAACACTGTACACTGTAATATACTTACACAAGCGCAATACAGTGTGAAATTACTTTAGCATTTTTTTCTGAATTGCATAATTTATCTATTGTAGAATACTATTATGGGTTCAAAATTCAACAAGTTTACTCAAATTTTGACATTTTTATTTAATTGGTAAATTTCCATGAAAGTCAGTACGAGGCGATTTCTTGAATCGTAAAATAAATATTTGAGGTCGAAATTCAAAAAAAGCAACCAAATCATTGGAAATTCTTTATAATTGGTAGATTTCAATGAAAGTCAGTAAAAGGTAGGTTTGCGAGGAAAAAAATAAGAATTTAAGGTCAAATTTCCAAAATTCACAAAGTTGACTAAATTTTGAAAATTTTATTAAATCGGTAGATTTTCATGAGTCAGTACGAGAGGGTTTTTCGAGTAACAGAACAAAAATTTTGAGTCGAAATTCGACAAGTTGACCCAAGCTTTGTGTTTAATTAGTAAGTTATAATTAATTTCAAATGAACGACGAATGGTTCTTAAAACCGAGATATTTTGTTTTCGTCACCATTGATCATGCCTGTTTCTCTCTTCGCTCGAACTGCGAGCTCTGGCTGTTTATATTCAACCGCTTTTAAACTAAACATAGATAACATTCCTAATATCAGATCATGATTTCTGCAAAGACCCCTTCCAGGGCCTGGTTTCACATGAGAACGATGAACTTGTCCTTACCAGGCCTCAGTTTCTCGTCGGTTTTTGAGCTGAGCTTATATCTCAGAGCTTTTCTAAATGTGAACAAAGAATCCATTTCTTTGTTACCGCATATAAGAACATCAACGATTTCTGTCATCGCATTGAAGAACATCAACGAGTTGTGTGTTACCGCATTCAAGAACATCAACGAGTTGTGTGCTAAGCTGCTCCCCTCATTTGAGGCGCGTGGGTCTTCTTAGCTTGAAGTGATCTCATATCGAAACCTTTGTCACGTTTCTTTGCGAAATCTGCGAGCAATTTTTCTATAACCGTTCCCTTGGTCGTGGTTTCGCTAGATAGTAGATAGGCTGATAGTATGTAGGCTGCTTTAAAGAAAATCATCGATTCTGGAAATTTTCCTCTGAGTTTACCAGGTACCTTGTGGATATACTTTTACTGTTGGAAGTTTCATTCTCGATTTCTTGTAAATATAATTTTATTTCTCAAAATTGGTTAGAACCTCTAATTATCTTGACACATTATAAGAGATTTTGTGCCAAAGAAAATAAACATAACTTGACATGTGATTTTGTGCGTGTGAATTCATTTTGATCATCAAGACCAGTTTCCAACTATTTGTGGTTTAACACTTTAAAAAATTTATTAAATTAGTCGATTTCCATGAAAGTCAGTACGAGGGGGTTTTCTGGGTCACATAGTACGAATTTTGTGTCAAAATTAAAAAAAACAACCGAAATTTTGGAAATTCTTTTTAATTGGTAGATTTCAATGAAAGTCAATAAATGGTATGTTTTCTCTCGGGTTTTCGAGTAAAAAATATAAATCTAAGGTCAAGTTTACAAAATTCAAAAAGTTTCAATTTTCAATTTCATATCTTGAAAAATTTTGGTAAAACGCAAGCTTTTATTCAAATGAACCTCTCCGGATTAAATTTTTGTTTGTTTAATTGTTCGAATATTGATTTTAAGGACTGATACTTGTAGAGAATTTCAAGGCGCATCTTTTTTCATCTTGCAAATATTCGTAGGTTTTGCAGTTTTTGAAGTAATTGATAAAAACTAGATTTATCGAAAACAAAAAATGTCGGTCTTTTCTCACTTCAACTCGGGTTAACTTAGCCAATTTTCAGAATTTATCGATTTTATTAATACTAGAGATCCTTTAGGGCCACGTTTACCCCTCCAATGATAGCCACTGTACCGGAACATGATATTTCACTGCGGCGCGAAAAGTTTGAAAAATGACGTGTAGCGCAATACGTGACAGCATGCGAGCGAGCATCGAGAAGTTTTCGAATTTAAGGAAAAATATTAAGAAATGGAAACTGTGTAATGCAGGCCCATTATTTGTTATAAATTATCTTGCTTAGTTTATTTATATTGAAGCTATGATGTGTGAAGTGTGACATGCGAGTTTTGTGATTAATGAAGAAGTGAAAAAGAGGTTGTGTATAACCTACTTTCCAAAGAAAAATATTTACAATATTTTTGTGAGATATAAGTGTTTTGAAAAAACTTCGAGAATTGTGGATTCAGAATATCAATCGAGCAGATTGGAAATTTGTATAATATATGTGTCTGAAAGTGATTTTTAATTATATTTCGTTTATTTTAAATGTTTAATTCAATGATATTCTCTTTATTTTGTATTAAATCTGTTGTGGAAAGAACACTCCATTTGAAAATCGCGTCATTTTTAGAATAGCAAGTTCCGGTAAGGCGGCACCAATTAGAATTTGAGTACCCCTCGTCTCAACTCTCCCTTGAGGATCTCTAATTAATACTAATTACGTTTTAAAGTCTTCTGAAGTAGACTTCAATGAAAGTCAATAAGAGGTAGTTCTTCGAGTAACAAAATACGAATTTGAGGTCAAAATTCAAAAAGTTTAATAACTGAATAGAATCGATTAAGATAGATATTTCGGTTTCAGGTTAGGCTTGTCCAGAGATTGCAAATTCCGAAGTAGACAAAAACAATTTTTAATTTAATATTTTAATTAGAAAACGGACAAATATTGTGACACAAGCAGCAGTGATTCCCTGTTGGAGGAAGAACTGTCATGAAAACATCTTGGAGCTGTGAAATCGCGAAAAGAAGACTTTTCCTCAATTGTACAAAGTAGCTTGTACCGTGCACAGAACTACTACTACTACCACACACACACACACATATATATATACAAGGTGTTTTTTTTAACTTGACACAACAAAATATCTTAAAATCATACGCATCCTATGAAAAAAATATCGGTAATCAAAACTTTTTAGTTTCGAGGGGTAAAAGCGACTTTGAACAAAATTTACTCCACCCCACCCCCCAGGAGACATGAAGGGTGGGGTTTTTTTCTTTTTTCGCGAGTTGAAAAAAAATTTTCGAATAAAACTTATGTATTTCATGAAGGAAAATCTGAATCTGTGATAAAAAATTGGGGTTCCCATTTGAAATTATAAAGTTGCCCCC
>CAKNWW010268288.1:0-13019 GCA_932074435.1 Andricus kollari
TTTTTAGATTTACTCAGAACCTAAAGGGAAATGAAAAGATATAAGAAGGTCAACTTTAATTTCAGACTCGAACGTGTACGACGACTTTTAGCCATTAAAGGTTTCGGCTCATTGTGCTTAGCTAACCACGTGCCCAGTTCACCTTACACAAAGACGGTTGGTAACTGTTCCCAAACTCTGAAGAACTTGTATTAGACTACCTGACTACCTATAAGTTCGCGCTAAGGGATCGGCCTCATCGCGTGAGAATTCGGAAATAGTTTCGTTCGTCCGATAACGAGAGGGAGATAGTGCGACGAAAGAGAATGGGGGACCAAGAAGAAAGGCTAGACTTTAAAGCCGATACCTCCCCAACCCCTTGAAACTTAAGCGATCAAGTAATCCATTCCCTAATACCCATTCCCTGTCTCTTTTGCGATTTCCCACAAACTCTCGCAAAGATAGTGTTATCCTCTGATAAGTCCTAACATCGGTCTCTTCTCTTTATAATTGCACATTGTACCATTGTATAGTGTACCATTTTGCATCTCGAGATTCCATTAAGAATCCACTATAAATATTTTTGGAAAGTAACATTTATTACTAATTGAACCGTTGGGTGCAATAAGAGCCCACTTGTATTTTCAGAAGTCACCCGTTTTTCACATGGGGCAGAATACGTCACGTGCTCCCACCTAAAATTACTTTTTTTTTATCTGGTTGAAACATGGCCAAATTATAACCCTAGTGGACCTATATTAGTTCACAAAACCATAGGTCTATTTATCAACCAGTTGTCAATATACAGGGGCCTCAAGTTTTCACTTTTTCAGGTGCTGTTTCACCTTCACGTTGCATAACTTCTTTTAGGATTATCCGATTGGACTTTTATTATAGTGCTTTTATTTAAAAAAAAGCCTTTTTTACACTCTTAAAAGTGATGTAGAAGAAAAAGTGGGCTGGAAATAATTTCATGGTCAAATTGAGATTTTTACGCTCAAGGGGACAACATTGAACTTACGCAACTCCCGGGATGGAATACGGTTTAGTCTAACTTGCCTCTAAGCTTACATTTAACTATCTGGAGATGATTTTATGTGTGTATGCATATTATATAATCATAACGTGGTCCCCTGGAGCGTAAAAATCTCAATTTGACCATAAAATTATTTCCACCACACTTTTTCTTCTACATGACTTCAAAGAGTTTAAAAAAAGCTACTTTTTAAACAAGAAAAAAATTTTAATGTTTATTTTCTTCAACAAATTTTCAAGACACTATAATAAAAGTCCAAACGGATAATCCTAAAAGAAGTTACACTAATGTGAAGGTGAAAAAGCACCTGAAAAAGTGAAAACTTCAGGCTCCTGAATATTGATAACCGGTTGATAAATAGACCTATGGTTTGGTGAATTAATATAGGTCCATTAGGACTACAATTCAGCCCAATTTCAAAATGATAAAAAAAATAATGATCTTAGGTGGGATCACTTGACGTATTCTGTCCCATATGTTCTTCATGAGGTTATGTGCAAAACGAATGAAAAAAAGTAACTTCTGATAATACAAGTAGGCTGTTATTGCACCCAACCGCTGAATGATTTTACTGATCTAATTTCCAAAATCATATATTTTGGATGCATCAACAGTGCGTCACGTAATAGGTTACGATCATATTCAAGACTCTGACAAGAGAATCTCTAATAAAAAAAGAATAAAATGTATTCTAAGGGCCAGCGTATATATCGACGTTTCCAAATGAAAAGATTCCATCTTGTAGAGATCAAAGGTTTTCATGCTTTTTTTCATGTTTTCACCTTTTGGTGTTAACTCGCATAACGAACTCTGGAAGCTTCAAAATCCGATATAAATTGTATTGTTGACATCAGCGCCCTCCACCCTGTAGCACCTTTTTATTTGGTATCCACGAGTTAGCAACTTTTCGTTTGACTTCTCCGAGATAGATCTTTATCACTTGTAGACGTCCATATTAATTACATTAGAAAAATGTATATTTATCAGTAGTAGGCCAGCTAATTCGGACTAATAACCTCAACTTCTTGATGGCATATTTGAGTTTCAGAATTTGAAGAATTGTGAATATGCACAATTTCTCGAACCAAAAAAGACCAAATAGAAACTCTTAGGGCCGGTTTCACCAACCTCGGTTAAAATGTTGATCCTCGGTTAAACCGATAATCGACGGTTAAATATGGCGTATAGCGTTAATTTTAACTGGCCGTCAGTTAACCAATGATTTAACAGAGGTTGGTGGAACTGGCCCTTATAGATTTAAATCATCGTAAACAGCGAGAATTGCACCAATTAGGAAAATGTTTGTTTCATTCGTAAATACCAATCAGAACAGCCCTGAAAATTGTCAAAGATATTATGCACCGTTGAAAACAGACAAGAATTACTTGGTGATTAAGGATTGTCGAAGCGGAACAATTGCGCGAAAGGTTGATCACTATTTACAATGGCTATGAGTTGCACAATGGCCTCAAACTTTGCGGTAACGGTGGTTGTCGTGAATTTTCTAAAGACCCTCCGGCCGCTTTGCGCATAATAGGCCCGCTTCGAGGCATCCTAACGAGCGCTTGGCAATTCAATTCCTAATGCGAGGTCGTTACTTCTGAAGATGGTTTCCTTTCGGCAGATCTAGTATGAGTCTTGGGATGAAAGCCTTTCCCAGACTGACTCTGTTGGTTGTGTTCAATTCTCTTGTTAAATGCTTTCAAGAAAAGGCGTGTATTTTCAAATCTTTCGAATTTTTTCTCAAACTCAATGAATTACACCAAACCACATTCATTCGTCTCCAACCTTCTATCCATGGTACCATTCAAGAATACGGCATCCGATAACTGCCTCTGAAAGACTCTGCTAATTGCCGTAGGGTTACGTGACAATGAACGGCCCCAATTCGACAATTCAAAGCGAATTCCTATTCGGCTTCTTGGCACAAGTACCTTCGCCCCTTGCTGGATTCTGGAGGTAAAGCTGAGTTTACTGAAGGGATAGGAATTTGCCCAATCTCTGCCAAAGATTTCTAGCTTCGCTCGACTGAGCCCAAGACAAGGCTAAGTATCTTAGCAATTTATCTATTATATTATCAAGGTAACGGGTTCTGGCTATCTTGAAATAGAGAAATTACGTCTTGATGAAATTTTGTAGTCTACTACAGCTACAATATGAAAAAAAAAAGATTTTTTACATCAAACTTTTGGCACCATTTGACAAATTTTCCATCCTATTAATAGAGGTGCCAGTACAACAAATTTCTCTCCACCCCAGTACACATTATCAATGCGCCAGAGCAGCACTTGAGTATAGTTATTCATTAGTTTTAACTGCATGAAAACCCATGGAAGAAAGGTCTACATTTCCATAATCGGTTTTGGCTTTGCTTTTCTGCACCGAGATACAAGAGGGATGCAATTTTGGTGTTATTTTGGCATCAAGTTCTGCGATTATTACTAAAAAATATATAATTTTATATAAGCGTATTTTTACAGAATTTTGGAAATGTTAGAACTCGAATAGAAGGGGGTTCCAGGTGTCTCGTGCGTTAACAAAAATTTTTTTTTTACTAGCGTTTTTTCTATACGTTTTGAACTTTAAATTCATGTTTTGCAAGCATTTAAAAAAAAATTAACAATCCATGAACCCATTTTTATTTAAACTTTGTTTGACGTTTCGTACGTGAATACGAAAAAGATATGAGACACCTCATGTATACGCAGTAATACATCAATGATCAGCCAAGCAAAAGTTTTTTTCCAATCGTATCCTTCCATTCATCACGCCTTTCAGACAACCTCATTAACTTTCCCAACACCAAAAGATTCACTCCAACACTTGTAATTTCTCGTTTTTTCATGAAGTATATTAACGAAACAAAGTAACAAGGAACACTTCATGTGGAAAAGACGAACGAGCAGCCTCGACAGTCACTACTAACTCCTAGAAACACGCAGTGAGGAAAGATGGAGAATTCAAGGGCTCGAGAAAAAGACGAGAATTCCGGAAGAGCGGTTCAATTCTCGTGAGGTACGATTAGTCAGCGTTGACGTGGCCCCTAATAGCATGCAGTAACTGAGGGTTTGTTTCATGTTCAAAGTCATACTCGTATTTCAGTCTCACCTCCTCAGAGTCGTTATCTTCTCCCTGTAGGAAGGGTGGTGCTGGACTAGTTTGAAGGTAACTGAGTTCGTTTCATTCTCCAGCACTGCGAGTCTCATTAAGCAACTTGAGCTGGCAGCTCTGGTGCCTGTGCTGCGACCTAGAACCTGACTCGCCGAAGGCCTTCTAGGCTCTGAGTCTCTCCTTACGGAGTTTAGCAAGAGATTGGGGTAGCCAACTTTCGGCTATGACAGCCTCCCGATCATCCTTACTTACCTGTTTCCTCATCTTCCTTATCTTCCTCGTCATCTTCTTCCTCACTTGTTCACTTGGTCTCCCAGCCGGAGGCATCAAATCTACTGTCTTTCTCGAACCGTAACGTTATTGGCTTTACCTACATTGGGAGGGTTTCACCAACAGCCGAAACTCTATCAACTCCTCCGGTCTGCCAGGGTCACGTCTTCTATACTTCGACATCGACATCGCTAACATTGATGCATGCCTTTACGTAACTGAACTGGAGAGGAGCTTAAAGGATGAGTCTTTGAAGGAAGCCACAATTCGTTAGGATCCTCTGAGCTCAGCCGAGCTTCTTAGTCCTCAATGATCAAATACAATGGGATTATCCACTGGATATTAATAATAAATCCCTTTACTTACAGCAATGTTTTAGTAACTACCTGACAATATCTTGAAACTATTCATATTTATTCGAAATTATAAAATCAGTAAGTGTACTCACAATAAATAATCTAAATATTTACAACATTTGCATAAAATAATTATGTTTTTATACACAAATTAATAGGAGGAAGAATTTTTTCCGGATCAGAAAGATCTTAATACTGTATTGTCCAATTTGCTGTGCGTATACAAGTAAAAAGAAATCGTACTTAGAATCTATTAAAAATACAAAACGATTTATAATTGTATGAACAAATTTAATGAAGAAATAAATATTTAAGAAATTTCTATTCTGTAATATATTCACAGTTGTGATGTATGTACTTATTGTTTTACTAATTTAATAATGTGATCATAAACTGCATTGTCATTGTCTAATCGTCATTGCCAAAAAGATACTGTTGATATCAACTTAATATATACTTCTTAAATGGCTGATTGGAGAGCCTTTTATGAGATATTTTTTGGTCTCAATATTTGTTTGTTTGGCAATAACGGATGTACAATAGAATTGTACTTTATAAACTACACAATAATTTATTGGTACACTACACCTCACAATTTCGTCTGCTTATTTATTTTAATTGTACTCAAGTTTTAATTTTAACCCATTAAGGCCCATGCCAAACCTGGGCAAGATAGCGCCAAACTAACAATCCACAGATCCCAGTAGCTGGGGTAACCATGCCAAATCCCAAGCAAAATCTACAAGCGATAGCGCCAAACTAAGTATGCCAATCGTAGCTAAATCGAAAAAAAATACCCGTGTTTTTTCTTTTGCCATTTGCAATTGTTTATAAGAAATTATTCAAACAAATAACCAAAAAGTTATTATTTTCAAAAAACTGATAGCGGCAATCGAGTCTACCGGAAAAAACATGAAAGAAATGTATTAAACGTTTTTTTGTCAGACGTCAATTTGTTAGTGTAAAATGACAATAAACATTTGCAGATCCCAGTAGCTGGGGTAACCATGCCAAATCCCAAGCAAAATCTACAAGCGATAACGCCAAACTAACTATGCCAATCGTAGCTAAATCGAAAAAAATACCCGTGTTTTTTCTTTTGCCATTTGCAATTGTTTATAAGAAATTATTTAAACAAATTATCAAAAAGTTATTATTTTCAAAAAACTGATACGGGCAATCGATTCTACCGGAAAAAACATGAAAGAAATGTATATAACGTTTTTTTCAGACGTAAATTTGTTAGTGTAAAATGACAATAAACATTTGCAGATCCCAGTAGCTGGGGTAACCATGCCAAATCCCAAGCAAAATCTACCAGCGAAAGCGCCAAACTAACCATGCCAATCGTAGCTTAATCGAAAAAAATACCCGTGTTTTTTCTTTTGCCATTTGCAATTCTTTATAAGAAATTATTTAAACAAATTATCAAAAAGTTATTATTTAAAAAAAACTGATAGCGGTAGGTACTTTTGACATGTTCATAAGAGCCGCTGGGAATTATTTGAGATGAAATATCTTCATCAAGATTGCAATCAGAATCTCCATCTGAGCTCTCATGATCTCCCGGTATAAAAGTTATATCTACATGTTGACAATCATCGGTATCATCCTTCTCAACTAATTCCGCTAAATCTTTTACTCTACGCCTTGCCATCTTTACTTATCAATTATAAACAAAAAATTATATTGTCTATGAAAATACAGGTTTATTTCCGCAAATATTATTGGGACTGCAAAAATCAGATCACTACCGAACACGACAAATTATACTTGAAAACTTTGTAATGAAAACTGAATCTATAATATTACATAAAACCGTTAGCCCGCCACTCAAACGTGATCTCTAACACGGTTTCAATAGAAAATTTTTTTTTTGAAAACTTAGTCACCCAACAATTAGCCTATGTTAGTCAAATTTCTAAATGTACTATTTCTGAAAATTCAATGCTTTCTGTCCTATTTGATAAGCAAATTGACGTGTGACAAAAAAACGTTATACACATTTTTTTCATGTTTTTCCCCGTAGAATCGATTGCCGCTATCAGTTTTTTTAAAATAATAACTTTTTGATAATTTGTTTAAATAATTTCTTATAAAGAATTGCAAATGGCAAAAGAAAAAACACGGGTATTTTTTTCGATTTAGCTACGATTGGCATAGTTATTTTGGCGCTATCGCTTGTAGATTTTGCTTGGGATTTGGCATGGTTACCAAAGCTACTGGGATCTGCAAATGTTTATTGTCATTTTACACTAACAAATTGACGTCTGACAAAAAAACGTTATATATATTTCTTTCATGTTTTTTCCGGTGGAATCGATTGCCGCCATCAGTTTTTTGAAAATAATAACTTTTTGATCATTTCTTTAAATAATTTCTCATAAACAATTGCAAATGGCAAAAGAAAAAACACGGGTATTTTTTGTCGATTTAGCTACGATTGGCATAGTTAGTTTGGCGCTATCTTGCCCAGGTTTGGCATGGGCCTTAATGGGTTAATAGAGTTTGTCTATTTTATTCCAAACGACCATATGAAGCCACGCTATCGTTTTATTCTTGAATCACGAAAAGGTCAAAATTATGGAAACAACTTATTTAGTTTTCTTTTTTATGCGATTTAATGTAACCAGCAAGAAGTAAGTACCTTGACAATAGGCATAAATAAAAAATCTTATAAAAAAATGGAAGATTTCATCAATTTTACATCATTTTATTACAACAGAATGGAAACTACCAAAGTTTTGCACATAAAAATCTGCTTAAAGGCCTGGCAGGACTCCTTTAAAATCACGCATCAGCCACGCATCCTCCAAAGTACTGAACTTTAAAATCAAATTCCTATTTATAATAATATTTCAATAAAAATAAAAATGTAGCAAACATATTTTTTATTTTAAAGTAATGAATCTAGGAAATAATAAACAATATTTTGAGAATATCTCTGTTGTGAATTTTTTAAGAAAGCGCTTCTAATTAGTATTTTGGTTTACTAAGGCACGTTTTTCTAGCTTAATTGCAAAAATGGACTGAAAACCTATAGGGAATTTAGGGCTCATTTAGGGCTAATTTAATGCCCTATTGCCAAATTTAATGCTCTGCATTTAAACAAAAAAACCGGTGGTCATGCTAGCTTAACGTTAAGCTAGCAGGACCACAGATAGAAAAAAACTACTTAGACAATATTTCTTTGCAGAATAATTTAGGGCTCATTTAGGGCTCACTTAATGCCCTATTGCCAAATTTAATACTCCGCAATTTTTAGGAAAAACCTGTGGTCATGCTAGCTTAACGTTAAGCTAGCAGGACCACACATAGAAAAAAAACAATTTATACCATTTTTCTTTGCACAAAAATTTAGGGCTCATTTGGGGCTCATTGAATTCCCTATTGTCAAATTTGATGCTCCGCCTTTAAAAAAAAACATGTGGTCCTGATAGCTAACGTTAGGCTACCATGAACATAATTTTTTCTAAAAATTGCGGAGCATTTAATTTGGCAATAGGGCATTAAGTGAGCCCTAAATTATTCTGCAAAGAATTTTGTTTATTTCTATGTGGTCCTACTAGCTTAACGTCAAGCTAGCAGGACCACAGGTTTTTTTTTAAAAAGGCGGAGCATCAAATTTGACAATAGGGCATTCAATGAGCCTAAATGAGCTCTAAATTATTCTACAAAGAAATATTGTCACAGTTGTTTTTTTGTATGTGTGTTCCTGCTAGTTTAATGTTAAGCTAGCATGACCACAGGTTTTTCCTAAAAATTGCGGAGCATTAAATTTGACAATAGGGCATTCAATGAGCCCTAAATGAGCCCTAAATTATTCTGCAAAGAAATATTGTCCAAGTAGTTTTTTTCTATGTGTGGTCCTGCTAGATTAACGTTAGGCTAGCATGAACACAGCTTTTTTTCTGAAAATTGCGGAGCACTAAATTTGGCAATAGGGTATTAAGTGAGCCCTAAATGAGTCCTAAATTATTCTGCAAAGAAATATTGTCTGAGTTGTTTTTTTATGTGTGGTCCTGCTAGCTTAACGTTAAGCTATCAGAACCACAGTTTTTTTTTAAGGCGGAGCATCAAATTTGACAGTAGGGTATTAAATGAGCCCTAAATTGTTGTGCAAGGAAATATTGTCTAAAGTTTTTTTTTCTATGTGTGGCCCTGATAGCTAACGTTAGGCTAGCATGAACACAGGTTTTTTCTAAAAAATTGCGGACAATAAAAACCCAGAAAAGGGCTCGAAATCCGAACAAATTAACAGATTCATCATTATTAGCCATGTCAAAAAAAAGGTCGTGAAATTTATCCCCGATCAAAAAAATATCCTTTTCCAGTTGACTTTAATCAGTCCACTCCATTAGGACTCGATTATCCATTAGATTCTGAGAGACATAATGGCGAGGGTGAGTCAATCAGAAGCGAAAAGAAGTGCTATTGCTGTCTTGGGAAAGAGGGAATCAGATGGATTGGATTTTCGCATCGAATGGGCAGTAAGTTAATTGGTCTCAGTATAATCCTCTGGAAACTAAATAGAGTGAATGCGTTTTTTATCGTGTGACAGACTTTCTTCTACTGATACATTTTTTTCGTTTATAACGAATGGAGCTGTCGTGTATACTGTCAACCAATAAATCACAAATAAAATGAAAAAACAAATGAAAGCTATACAAAAAACCATAATACATAAAGTTTCTTATTCATTTAACATGGGAAAAAGACAGATTTTTGTTCTTCTACGATTTAAACGCCATGAAATGTTAGAAATAATTCCGTGTTTCAATATCTTGCGAGATATCTCGTTTAGAATTCCTCAAATAATAATAATCAATCATAACTTTTAAAGTTGAATGATTTTCAAGCACTCTTATAGTTTGTTTTCTAATAAAACTCTTAAATGTTTAAGCAAATAAGAAGTGTTCAAACAATTTTAGTTTGTATAAATATTTGATTTTTGCCTTTTTTCGACAGACTGGAATATTTTTAAGTACTACACTCTTTTCTAAGATTCTAATAATACTCTAAAATTTGCAATCATATTAAAATTCTGTAAACAATTTCAATTTGTTTCAACATTTAAACTTATTCTGAGAAAACAAATTCTTATCTAAAAACTTGTTGCCTGCTTGGACCAGACGGGGGAAGTGAAACTTCTGAGGCGAATTTGGTGATGGTGAAGAATTAAACTCTCAAATTAATAACATGGCGACTTAGAGAATATACTTATTTATTTCCAATTTTACTATAAAGTATTACATTCAAATTTAGATTTGACAACTGATTCTCCTTTGCTAATATTCTCGCGTTAAGGAGGAATATGCGCAAATTCTAGATCATTATAAGAATCTGAGAAAAAGTTTAAATATGTTCATATAAAATACACAAAAGAGTTGAGAATATTACTGTTTTGGTGAGAATTCCATAATACTACATATTTTGCGATTCTAATTGAAAATTTATGTTGAATTTCTAAAAAACAACAACAAATTTCTCATTGTACCAACAGTATATTTTTCAAACATAACCTATACTAAGTCCAATACGAATAATGAAGAAAATACTTTTTCACTACCAGAAAGTCACAATGATAAACTAAAACATTTCCACAATAGCTTTTGACTTCTATCAATTCAATTAAATGATTATTGAATTTTTCATTCACACGGCAAAATCATGGTTAGGTTTGGCAAATGAGCAGATATTGAAAGCAATTTGACTTCATTGTTTGTGTGTTATCGTGTTGACAAATTGCACGTCTATTTTCGTTAACAAGTTGAAGTACACTAGTTCAAAATTAATTATTATATATTAATCGGTGATGAGTTTGAAAAAAAATTTCTGATTAAACATATTTAGAGGACATTGACAATTCTTGGATTTTACTCACTGCATGTTCTGATAAGGGCGATCCAAAAGATTGCCCACCCACCCACTCATACTTACCCAATCCTATTCACTCCTCCTTCGACCCCCTTTTTCCCTTAGCACACAATCACCTCTCTTATTTACCTCTGTCCCTCAATGCCCCTCTTTACCTCGCTTTGAGTTTCAGATTCTCTGTGAAATCTGTATTTTTACTGACTTTTCTGAGTTTCTGGCTCATTTCCTTTCAAAATTGAGGCACATCAGACGTTAATTAGAGACCTTGCTTCATCGACTCGCTTTTGCATGAAGAGATCTGATTGAGTACTTGAACTCTCTGCATTCTTCGGAAAACATTAGCATTGCAGTAGGTCGCATTCTCCATGAAGAACCATGCCGGAGGGAAAGGCCGTTACTACTGAAACATTATTCCATTCGTTCCTTTTTGACGATATGAGAGAGTGAAAGAGAAGGATATTTCAGTAGTAACAGCCGGTCTGTCTGGCACTTAAGAGATATGCATTTTATGTGCAGTTTGAGAGCTCGTATGAGCGGCTTTGTGTCTGAACAGGTGGTTCTTTGTGTATTTGTGAGTTTCATATCGGCTAGCGACTTTGCGATATCAACGTTTCTTGAAAACCATATGTCAGAGATGCACATTGTATCGATTTTAGTTCAACGCATACTCAACTAATATACATTATACATAGTATTACGCATTTAGAATCTCGTAAAAACATTTAACTAATTTGTTTGACTTTATTATAACTTTTAATATTTCTTATCTTAATACTTAGAATCTAGAGATAATATTTTTGAAGGAAGCAATTATTACGAAGAAACAATTGGCTGAAGAATGCCAAACTTGGCACAAAACTATTTTTCGTTTCTACCTCTCGTTCGACAATTTTCTCGTATCTCTGTCTGTCTTTACCGCCCTATCACGTAATGGTGTAACTTTTGCCACGGCAATGGCCGCGAGGCGAGGACCAGCAGGAGGTGGGAATCGGAGAGTGGGAACCCGAGGGAGTTTTAACGTACGGTCAGCTTCTTCTCGCAGCCCATTTGGGTTGAACTCATCCCCGGACTAAACTCGCCACCCTTCTATTCTGTACACAGGCGTACGCCAATCCACATCGACGTACACACCATCCCAATAACCAACACACTCCAATGCACCAACTTCAACTGTTATCTTCGCGGCTTCTTGAAGAAGTCAAGCGTCACTGACTCTGAAATGGCAGAGTGCAATTCCTGATAAATCCCGAAACTAAACTTCATAAGACTCAAACCATTTTCAAAAACTCTTTTTTTAAAGTTTGCAAGTTCATCGACAGTACTCATAAGTATGTTTTTGTCCATGTAACTAACCATAAATATCACATAAAGTGGTGAATTCATCTTCCTGGAATGCAATATGCTTAAGAAAGTTTAAAAGGTCTAGGAAGGAGAGTGAAACTGAGGAGAATTACATACTAGGAAACGAAATACGCGTAGGTGTTGTTGCTGAGGAGTACGAAGGGAAAATCGTAAAGATTAAGTGCTGGACAAAGCGAAAAGGATGCAATAAACGAATCGTATAAACGTGAGAGACCTGTGAGACCTCCGGAGCAACGGACTATGTTGGAGAATGGTGCATCATTACGTGGTAACTCAAATCAGGATAACTCACTGATGCCTTTTCCTATTGTCATTTCAGAAAGATACTTATGTCCACAAACAGCTATAACGAAGCGTAATGATCCTTCGTTTACAACTTCCTTGGAGACATATCCAACGGTCTTCGCAATTTCTTTACACACAATGGATCTTAAATTACCTTTCGCGCAACCGCAACCCAAAATAGAACTTTTACAGACATTTGTGTTAAACGGTTCACAAGTACATCATCTATAAAATTGAAAATATTTTAATGATGTTAATAAATACCTTTTTGTTCTCAACATCAGTGAAATAGTCTCGGAGTTCTTACCTGAAACATAATAAAAGAAAACATTAATGATATAAAAACTTGAATCGTTAATGAACAATTACTATCTGATGAAAATACACCAAGCAGTGTCTTAAAGAAAGAAGCGTAGATAATTAAAAAGTTTTTTTTTAAATTAACACGAAATTTGTGGTCCTTTTTTAAAATTTTAAGTTTAAGACCTATGCTGATACTTACATAACGAAAATTTGGAGATGATTGTGAGTGCATTGTATTGTGTTATAAGGATACAGTATGTGTTGTTAGGGCATACTGGTCCTGATTAAGTAATGTACTTTTTCAAGAGAGAGAAAGCTCTGAGTTTTAAGCATGTACTTGTAAAGTTATAGATCAAGCGAAACCTCCTAGGGTGTATACAGGGTGTTTTTTTTAACTTGAGACATCGAAATATCTCAAGAAATACGCATCCTGTGAAAAA
>CAKNWW010268307.1:0-17703 GCA_932074435.1 Andricus kollari
GAGAAACCCCTAAAAGGTTTTTTTGATCAACCAATATCTTCATACAGTCGGAACTCGAAATAAGGCCCAAATTCATAAATTTCACATATTTACCTGAAAATGGTTACTCGAGGGATTTCAAAGTCGCGGAATACGAATCTGGAGTCAGAATTTTTAAATTCAAAATAGTGGACCTAATATGGCGGAAAATTGTTCTTAAATTATTCTGGATTTGGCTAAAAATAGTTACTTGGGTGTTTTTGGGGTAGCTGATTATGAATCTGGGGTCAAATTTCAAAGATTCAAAATGGTAGACCCAATATGGCGGCGAAGATTAAAAAATTAAAACGTATTTGACTAAAACTGGTTACTTGGGGATGTTTGAGATGGCTGAATACGAATCCGATGTCCACATTTAGACGTTTGGTATTGCATTTGTAAGCAGATAAATCTATCATCGCATTAAAACGCCTGCATTTTGGCTACATCAATCTTATTGCGTTTCGTACAATGTAGCACAATAATTTAAATTTATTTCTTTACAAATGTAGTACCGAAAATCTATATTTAGACTTCGGATTCGTGATCCGTGAGCCCAAAAACCCCCAAGTAATAGTTTTGTCCCAAATATGTCAAAATTTTTAATTGCACGAAATATCTAACTTTAAAAAAGTTCTAACTTGAGCACAAATTTGGTTTGTGTATTCTTATTTTATACTATTATTCACTACATAAAACTGTACCGATTAGAAATTTACCATAATTTTGTAACACATCGGGAAATTTTATTTAATTTACCAAAATGAACATTTTCAAGTCCACACACAAAACAGAAGATGTTATTCCATCGAAGTAAAATTTGGAGGGCTTACTACTGTTGAGCAAATACATTTTTAACCCACTGTTAGAATCCGCTAGCCGAAAAAAGTATTTTTCAGCCCACCAACATCACACATATTTATTTTTAATTTTTTACAGGGTCACATTTTAGTGCACAGATTTGATCTACTTTTTCAAAAGGACCAAAATGTTCCCCATGTTATCAACTGTGGACAAACATAAAAATAATAATATCCTTTCTTATTTTTCGAAAAATCAATGTCTTTTTACTGTGACAACAAAATATTTAGATTAAAATTAAGCGCCAACTTCGTGATATTAACCTATTTTATGCACAAGCTGGTGCAAGACATTATGATTATGCGTATTGAATGAAAAACTAAAAAAAAATACTTTAAAGAATGATGTAAATTGTACATAACTATTCGCATGTTCATTTTCAATGATTAGTGAAATTAAATAGTTATCATTAACTTTTTTAATGTAATTTTTTAGAAATCCATATCCTTGCTTCGTATTTGAATCGGGGATATCACTGAACAAGTGATGGTGTTACGATTTGCAAACTTCACGTTGCTTCGAAATTGTTTGTCTCTGGTGAATATTAGAATTACTAACTTGAATTGCATCGCGTTCTAGAGTTCGCGCAAGATGCTTTATGTACGCGCGAGAATACCGAACTCCCATTGGTTCTTTACAACTCTCAATAGTTTAAAAACTATTGATCGTACATCATTTTGTCACAGTAATTTTTTGTTCAGTTTTCTACAAGGAATGTGTATGTACAAGGTTTATGATGAGTTCAGGATCACACTGTATACACCGCTAAGGTCAGAAGCCTATTACCACCTTTCGTGGGTCTCATTATATACGCTGATGATTTACTAATTTACTGCAAGCATGAGGCTGTCGAAGAGACTATTGGTGCTATACGATAAACCCTTGACGTGTTAGAACCATGGCTTCGAGCACGGGGTTTCCGAGAAGCTCACATGGGCGCAATTGCGATTAGAGCGACTAAGCTTCTAAGGGCATTGGCCAGGGTCAGCCGGGGCGCGAATTCGTCACTCCTTATTATGGTGTTTTGCAACCTAATAAGGGCCCATGTCGAGTGCGGTGCTCCCTTTTTTATGAGAGTCAGTAAAACGCTCCTTAGGAAACTGGACTGTGACAGGGACGCGGATGCTAATTACATTTTTGTTGTGAAACTGCACATTTCTATTTTAATATCTGTTTTACAAAAAAAGTTGATATTTTATGTTTCATTTTATAGTATATTGTATTGAACGATACGCTTAATATTTCTTTATTTATCAATAAACTGTAACTACAATACTTTAATAGACAAAAATACGGATGGTAATGACGATTAAAATGACAAAAATCGAGGGACAGACTTTCAGGTGTTTACAATATTATTTATTTGGCTTGAAAAATGTGTATATGGTAAACTTTTGGTCCTCTATAGTTTACAAACTTGATACGTTCAGCGGTTTTTAGGTTACTGTCCAGAACAAAGGAGACAATCAGTATATCCTCGTACAAAGTGAGCTTGCGACGCAGCACTGCAATGGTGTTTGAGGTGTTCTTATATTAAATTAATGTAAATAGGAACAGAAATCGAAAAAAGGAACTGACAATTTTTTTCGTGATTTGAAAATTCCCATATCCTATTAATTATATATTTAATACAAGAAAAGTTCATCCAAATCAGATCAATAGTGCTCTTGTCACGATTATTGTCTGTAAAGGTGAAATTGGCTGGCGTATCACCAGGAGATCCACCATTTAAAAGCATCAAACCTTCAGATTCCATAAGACTCGTTAACAATCTGTTTCTATAATTTATTTTCGTGTCTCTATAATTTATTTTCGTGTCTCTATTTTTTCTATCCTCTGACAATTCTGATCCCTTTAGTAACGCTACACCAGTCTGATCGCAGCGTTTTTCCTCAATCATCATATATCTTCCCTCAATTGAACATTTATTTCCAGATATTTTATTTCTTTATTTAGTGGAACTAATTGCTTTCTGTTAGCTAGCGTTGTCTCATCGTAGTTATTTGCGATGAAAACCCTGGTTCCTTTTACCATAATCTTTCTTCTTAGAATTTCGGACTTTTTCCTGTAAGTAGCTAGAGAAAGCAGAACTGACGTTTTGCGACTATCATTTTTGTGATTTTTCACTCTTCTTGCGAAATTTATATCTGAGGGCCCGATGTCTACCTCCAGCGAGCTTTTGATACAATGAATGAAAAGGTCCTCTAAACCATTTTCTTTCTCGTTAATCTCTAATCCAAAAAGAAAAATATGATTCCTCTTATGCAGTCTTTCTGTCTTTTGTTGGTCTACTTCTATTTGGGTCTTTAAATATTCAATTTCCAATTTACATTCAAGTATTTTTTCATTGATAGGCTTTAGTTCCTCTTTCACATTTTTTTCATATTATCCGAGATCCCTTCTAAATAAATGTTCTTCCAAATACCCTAAAGTTTCTTAAATTGAGATACTGTCATCTTTTCCAGAGTTGTGGAATTTCCTTAATGATCGCCCATTGTTCAATTTGTGGTTGCCTCTCTTTTATCGCTAACCGAACTCCTGATCAACATTCATTCGTGTATTAGAGGTAATAGTAAATATACTATTCTTACAATTTCCCAAACATAAACGGACAATTGCACTCAAAAATTAGAAAATGATCCCTATGTTGTTCCTTTTTTCACTAACACTTCTTATCAATAAAAAATGATAGATCCATTGGTACTAGAATCTCCTATTATTATTATTTTTTTCAAACTTGTTCTCGGGTCATCCCAGTTTTTCATCACAGCTACGGACTAAGTCAAGTGACTCATGAGATGAGGCTGTTATAAGTAAAAATACGATATTTAAAATCTTTTGCGATGATGTTGTAGACACAAACTTAGGAGCATGGTGCAGTTTGGAGTTCGTCCTTTACCGCTGTTATCCTTACATAGCGGCCGCGAGCGTTAGAGGTGACAACAGTCGGCTGTGTATGCTTTCTTTAAACTACCATCGGCCACTTCGCAGGTTTTTAGTCGCTTGTTTCCTGATGGCCTAGAAAGTTTTTTACAATCCGATAGGTGATTAATAAAACTGCCTTCTGAGGTGCTGCCAGTACCCTACTGACTCCTAAGTGTTCAAGATGTTCAATGTCTCGATAGTAACATCCCAATATAAGGTGTAACCTTCGTTTTCTAAATCGGGCATTGGAATGTATCTATAGAAAGGCATCCATTCTTTCAAGAGTCCTAGGTTTAGGGCAAGTTGTTGATGTATAATTGCCGCCACATCATTATGTCTGTGCGTATATTCTCTTTGAGCTATTACGCGACAACCATCAATAATGTGCTCGATGGATTCGTTGGTATCTCCACATAATTGACACCGGTCAACCACGTCTTCATGTAATACGTGTTTCCGATAATTTCTGGTGCTGATAACCCTTGCCTGAACTGCAATGACGAATCCTTCCGTTTCCGGATACAGGACGGCCATTCTTAGAAAAATATTGAAATAATATCCATTGCGTTTCTAATTCCTTTTTGGTTTCTGCCCTGATATTCAAGGCCTCCTCTGGGGACAAATTCAGGGGCGTGTAGTCGAGATCCGCTTTACAGACGATTTTGTAAAGCACAACATCTAGCTTACTGTTACAATAGTCTCGAAACTGTATAACTTGTGACTTACACAGATACTTTTTATCTATAACGCCCCTACCCCCTCTTTGTCGTGGTAGAACTACCCTTTCAATCGCCGAATTACTGTGGTGGATTCAGTGCTTCGTCATTTCTACGCGGACGGTTCTGTTTAACATTTAAACTTCAGTGTTAGACCATTTAATGAGCCCAAAGAACTACGAGAGTACAGGAGTGGCATAGGTGTTGAATGCCCGATTTTGTTTGTCGAGTTAAGAGAACTCTTAAGAATCAATCTGAGCCTTATTGTGGTCTTCGAACCCTAATTCTCCTCTGGTTAAATGCACTGTTCCAGATTTTTCTAGTCCCAGCACCATGTGGATATAATTGGAAAACTGCTTTGTGACATCGATCACCTGCTGCAATTTCTGGTCCGATCTAGCGTATAGCTTCAGGTCATCCATGCATAGAAGATGGGTCGCTTCATGACCATCCTCGTCATCATGTATTCGAAACCCATGAGACATACTATTTAGTGTTCTGCTCAATGGGTTCAACGCTAAACAAAACCGCGGTGCACTAAAGGAGTCTCATTAAAAGATATCTGACGTAATGCGTCTTAATCTATTTGTACTTGTTTAACAATTATCAAAGTACTTGATTCTTTTACTACAAAGCATCATCGCACGACTTAGAAAGTCGATGATGCGTGAACAGATTTTGTATATTTTTAAGACTTCAAGCAAATAGTCATGTGGTATGGAAGGAAACTCTTGCTTGTAATTAATTTATGCCATGTGCAAGTTTCTTTGATGTTTACGAGTTTGCGTTAAGTGCAATTATGGCTGTAAGGAATTTATGAATTGTTGGAAGACAGTCAATCGGTCTAAATTCAGATAGTTTTTGACCGGCTGGTTTTTTAGGCAACATATAAGTTGAACCCTGGAGCCTAATGCCTGGCATCAGATCTGGCTATTCGATGATCTTCTGAAAACACCTTGCCAATACAAGATGCAAACTTGTCAGGTACTTGTACCAGAAGTTGTGCACCATGTCCGGACTTGGAGGTTTCCAGTTACTTGCCCTTTTCAAAACCGTTGAAACATCTGAAGCTGTGATGTTAGTCAGCTCCATTTGAGGGTTATTGCTTGCTCTTGCTTTCTCTAGTTGGAACAACGTTAGTTTTTCCCAAAATATCCGACCAGTAGTTATTAATTATTTCCAAGTGAGGTACTTCGGTGTCTTGATGGTGATTTTGCTTTCCACTCAGTTCATGATAGAACCTTCTCTCATCTGCCTGAAAGGTTCGATTTTGTTGCCTTCTTGCACTACTTTTCTTATACCGACGAAGTCTATCAGTAAGAACATCAAGTGTCTGCCCTTGGGAGTCTATAATCTCATCCAATATTGCTGGTGTCAATGTCTCTACGTATGTAGGGTGGATAATTTTAGTAATATGGTGTTTCAGATTTCTGGTTATATTTCCTTTCCTGTATTGAGTCAATCGACTCAATTTATACCTTACTTTGCTGACATTTATGTCCAACCTGATCTTCCATGGTGGATCTCGATCCCTTCCTTGTGCAAAGACTGCATTTGTAGGCCTAGTTGTTCGGCCCAACGTTCTAAAGTTGTTACAGCTGCACAGCACACAAGAGTTTGCACCTCTACCGCAGTTAGTGTTGCGTTTAAATGCATAGGTAAAATCTTGTTGTTCAGGAGTCCTATTTGTGCACGCAGATCCTTTGTGATTTTCATCTTGGGGAGAGAATGCCGTTTTGTTGGTTCTACATGCCTGAAATCTAGTAAGGCATGACCGAAATTCCTTTCAAGGTGCTGTATTAATAGGAAGCTGCTGTCCCACTTCGATTTTGATGGCAGCTGTTTCAACAGCCGAAAGCAATCTGTTTATAGACATTAAAAATTTTTGCTCTGCTATGTTCTGCTCACTTATTCTTGTGGCTAGCTCTGGGTACTCAAGTAAGAAGACTCGATGGTGTTCTCTGGTAGATTTAAGCCATCTGCCCCTGGAGGATTTGGTGGTGCTGGATCATCAATAGTTTGAGGAAGAACATCAATTGCCGCTGCTTGATCATGTGGCGCAGCTTCCTCTAACTGATGTGCATTGCGGTCGTTTTTGCACGCCAAATCAACCTTTTGTTTAATCTCCAGTGCTCGGTCTTCTGAGATGTGTAGATTAGTCCTGATGTCCTTCACCTTAGCGATAAGATCTTTTAGTGCGACTTTTTTAAAATGAGGATGCTATGCAGCAAATTTCGTCCTACAATTGTATCTTTTTTTGCTTTTGGTTTCAAACTTCGCAGTTTCATAGTAGAGACGCACCAATCCCTCTTTCATTGTGGTATCCCGCTTGATGCTCTCCCAAGGTATTTTTGTTAAGATGGTTGGATGCAAATTGTTAACTCTGGCCAAAGCATCCTCAGCAGGCACAGTTGATGTTCCACTGTTTACCGTTTGTCGCAGATGTTCCTGCTGGCCAGCTGTTTGATTATTGAAATCTGCCTGACCATCTCACAGGTCACCATCACCACCGTTCCGCATGCTGTGGGCCCCTGGGGGTTCCAGGGGCGCCCCGACGATCCTTTGGATGCGACAAGCCTTTCAAAATCTTTAATATACTCTTCATGATAATTGATGGGTTTTTGTGTTCCTCTTAGTCCCTTTCCTCTTCGTTTTTTGTCTGTCTGGCATGAGAAACCCTGTCAGTAGCAGTGCTACCGCCAACATAGCCGTCAAAGTCATGAGAGGAAAGCTCAAGCCCTACCGCGACAACCCTACCTGCGGCAAGGTCATCTAAGTCCCATAGCACTGAGATTATCTAATTGTGTACCCTTGAATCTAATCCCCTCTGACGAGGCCGGTTTCCGCCCTATAGGCATTTATTGCCGTATAGGGGATATCTACAAAATCATCTTGAATGTTATCATGTCCAGGTACCCAGATCAAGTTGACCCAGTTTATATCCAGGCAAGTCTTGATATAAACTCTCCCGATTCGAGAACTCTTAAAGCAGCTTGACTATCGGTGCATATGTAAATGTGGTGATTGACAAACCCACGTTTACGAATCCCCTCTAGGCATGTCCTAATAGCCACGATTTCATGTTGGAATACCGCAGGGAATTTTCCCAGTGCGATTGTTATCTACGCACTAGGTTTCATCCCAAGTACTCCGGCTCCATAGCCAAGGGAGTCGAGCCATTTGTATACTAGACGAGTTCTCGCGTTGTAAATAATTCGCATCTTCTCTGTCTCTGTATTCTTCCCTCAGGGAAAGTCTCTATGCCTCTGCCGCATACCTCTGACTAACCAAACTAACCAAACTGGTTCTTGGCACTGATATCAATAAGGCATAAGTTATAATTGGTCTAATGATCACCGTATATAACCAGTATACTACCTTGGGTTAAAGTCCTCAGGTTTTCCCAATTGTGCCTCTGCAAGCCCAAAAGGCTGCTTCGGCCTTTTTTTACTGCTGAATCAACATGTAGTTTCCAGGTTAGTTTAGAGTAAAAAATGACTCCTAAATATTTAGCTGATGTGGAGAAGTCAGCCTTTTTACCATAGAATTTAGGATTCACAAGTTCAGGCAATTTCCTGCGTCTCGTAAAAACCAATAATTCAGTTTTATCTGTGTTAACAGAGAGGCTACGGTCGTTGCACCACTCTTCAACCATCTTGAGAGCATTTTGCATTAGTTCAGCTAAAGTTCCCTCATGTTTTACTGTCACCAGTATAGCAAGGTCATCTTCATTACCTTGAGTATAAAAACGTGATTCATTTAACTTACGAATCAAAACATCAACAATGAGTGCTCAAACGGAGGATAAAACTCCTCCTTGCGGACCATGGAGCGAAGACTGGACAATCCTGCCGCATAGCATATAGCGCAACCACCTACTAACAGTGGTACCTGCAGCATTTTCCTCAGCAGAATTGAATATAGATTCCGTAGGGCTGTTACTGAAGGCACCCTCTATGTCCAGGAATGCTGTTATCGCTACATTACCTGTTCGTCCTGCTTTTTTAATGCAGGAGGTAAATGCATGAAGTGCGTCAATAGCGCATCTGCCTTTCTGCGAAGCAAACTGGTTACTATGAAGGGATTTGTCCGGTAGGATTTGCTCCTTCATATGAAAATCAACTAACTTTTCTGATGTCTTCAACATGAACGAGGTTAGGCTAATTGGTCTGAATGATTTCGCTTGATAGTATGGACTCTCCCCGGCTTCGATATAAAGATCGCTTTGACCTTCTTCCATGCCATAGGGGTATACCCCATAGCTATGCATGTCCTAAGGATGCTACCCAATGGTCTCATCAGAACATCCAAACCTTCTTGAATCAGCGCCGGGAATGTACCATCTTCTCCAGCGGCATTAAATGGGTTGGAACGCTTAGCGACACATATAATTTCTGATTTTGTCACCATTCGCCCTATGTTCTGGGCCGTCAGAGGCGCTTGGCTTAATAACTTCTCTCTCCGACTGGTACTCAGTTTCGGACCCACGGAAGTGCACCTGCATAAAGTGTTCAAGAATTTCGCTAGCTGTTTCTGTCATGTCACCTATTGGCAAAACCAATGCCCTCAGTTGACGTATAGGGGGTTTCTTTAAAGCTCTCTGGAGTTTCGCAGTATCAGGTACACTTTGAATGCCCTGGCAATGGCCTCTCCATGAGTCCCTTTTAGCCGATTGTATTTAGTGTATCTTGCTACACTAACTTTATACAAATCCCATTTTCCAGTTTTCCTGGCCCTATTAAATAGTCTTCTAGTTTCCTTTTTGAAGGCCTGAAGTCTATAATTCCGCCAAGGAGCATCATTGTCTGGCTTCCTAATGCGAAGAGGACAACTATCCTCATACGATTAACATTTGGCCCCATTCACTATATTAACAGCAAATTCCAGCTGATCAATTGAGCTTATCCAGCCAGGAATAATTTCCAATGACTCTCCAAGATCTTTCTTATACTGATCCCAGTCAGTCGCTCTTGGATTCCTATACCTAATCGGATCGGATTCGCCAGCTGTCAGTGAAAAGCATATATGCCTGTGATCTGATAGGGATATTTCAGGCGATACGTGCCAGTCGCTAAATGCTTCGCTAATGGATATAGAGCACAAGGTAAAGTCAATAACCTCATGACATCTAGTTGTCACAAAGGTTAGTGTATTTCCGCGATGTAATATGGTTAAATGGGTAGTCAAAAGGTAATCTGAAAGGTGTTCACCCCTGTTGTTAATGTCCTCACTGTTCCATATTGTGTGATGCCATTCGTATCACATCCAATGATCAGCGGTCATCCTTTCGAACTGAAGTATTCCACCAAACGTCTCCACTCCTCTGATATTTGCGCGTCCGGAGAATTGAAAGGCAGATATGCTGAGCAAATCACCAAGGCTCCTGAATTAGAGCAAAAGCCGTATGTTCCACTATAATACGTCTGCTTCAGATTCCCGAAGCAGTTTTGCAGTGGTGAAGATTAATTTGATTTAACTTCAAAACCGAGGATTTTACGTTGTTCATTCAAGAATCAGCGTCATCCATGGGTTGTTGCGAGGGCAGCTGCTCCTCCACTGTCAAGACGAACTGGGTTACCCTGGCGTCTTACTTGGCATCCATGATTGTCCACTCCTCCACTCTTAACGTGGGGTTCTGGACTGCCAACCTTTTGAGGATAGATGATGGTTCCTCAGAAATTACAGGTATCCATGCCATCAATTTGGCAGGCTTGGGAAGGTCCTTAGAATAAATAGCTTTGATTCTTGCACTTTCCCGTGGTTTCAAACCGCTTACTGCCTCGACGAGCCATGTCCTAGACATTTCATCTGAGCAGATGACGGTAAGTAAGTTGTTTTTAAAACTGCAAGGCTGTATGAGTCACTTAAATCACCAACCTTACCCTCTTAACCTCCCTGTCTTGAGTAGGAGTGCTGCCATCAGAATGGATCCTTTTAGGTGTCCCTGGTTGAGGGATTGTTTCGCTTTGCAACCGACGTTGCTGGCGATGGTACCTCCTTCTAGTAGCACTGCTATATTTCTTTTTCTTAGGGCCTTTCTTGGTCCTTTCAGACTGTGCATCCAGGAGCCAAACGTGTTGTCATCAATATTAAATTTCGTAAAATTATGCGCAATACAAAAAAAAAATCTTCTACGACCAGTAGTCTAGAAGTTGCGGTCTTCCGAAAAACCCTGATCAATAAAGAAGTGATTGTTTTAACAAATATATTTCCAATACCTATCGAGCGTGCATTTATTTGAATTATTTTACTGCAATTTCTGTTAGAGACGCTTAGTGTTTAGTCAACATGAATAACTAATCCATTTCAATAATTAAATCAATAATTGTTTAAACAAATATATTTCAGCCTTGAAGAACTATATATTATATTTTGTACTTTATTTGATGCTGAAGAGGGGAGGGGATATACTCGTTTCCACACCACCCATGAGGTAGAGTACTTAGCGCATTTTTTTCAAGTGGTTTCCCCAGTAGGACTAATCCTATTGGGGAAACTTCAACCCGGCTCTTCCATTTTTACAAGAATTTCGCAAAAAAATATTCTTTTCAGGAAAAGTATTTTGATTTCGTAATTTAATATTCACAGTAACTTATTTTGAACGCACGGTGATACTTGTAGCATGTATCACCTACTACTGATTAATTCTTGCAGCTAAAGGCTCTAGGTCTTGGTCCGTACAGTCAGTCTTCCAAATTTACAGAGTGCAGATACTGTGGAAATTTCTGTGACATAAAAGTACGTAATCATGCATTAAAAAATATTAAGAACACTTATAAAAACGAGGATGCTCAAAGTATGCACGTGACGGGTACATCGAGGGACACAATGCGGCTCTAAAAGTGTTATATTACCATCTTAGGCACTTCTATGATATTGATCTCTTGCCCGTCTTGCCATACGCCCAGGGGGAACTCGAGTCTTTTGTGGAGAATGATCAGTGTAAGATCTACTGGAATTTCTCATTCTCCACCACTCAACGTATCAGTGCTACGAAGCCTGATATTGTCCTCCAAGATCTGAAGACCAAGATCATTTACGTGATTGAATTCTCGGCACCAGCCGATGGTAATATCACGGCAAAGGAGGAAGAAAAACGGGTGAAATATCAAGCACTTCTTTTCGAGCTTAGCAGGCTGTACCAAGGCTACAAAGTCCATCTTGTAGTTCTCATAATCGGCTATCTTGGAGGTATGAAAGCTTCATTTCTTAGCCAACTCAACAAGATTCCGGCTTGCCAGCGTCAGGCTCATTCCATCGCAAACCGGATGCAAAAGGCTGTTCTTCTGGGATCACTTCATCTGGTCCGTCAACACTGTTCCTCATAACATTCTACAAAGCTTGGTAGCTCTAAAAAAGTATCCAGAGTTGAAACCCTCATCTCCAACTGTCCCGTCTGGCGCGTAAGGTCATCCGCGGCTAGAGACCTGACCCCAAGGATCAGTGTTGCACGATGTTATCTCGCGTAAATTTCCCGCTCTTGCTTACCTTCTAGGACAGAAGGAGCAGAAGTGGATGACGTAAACGTTCCAGTTACGTCAGGTTTGGTTGCTTTAAGGAACCATGATCGTAGCTTACGGAGCCTACAACTTCTCAAATTTAATAATGCATTAAAAATGACAAAAAATGTACATTCCATGAGTGGCTGAAATATATTGGTTTAAACAATTAGTTATATATTTATATAATAATAGAGAAGGGGTGCAGTTTGCAAGGTCATTACTCGTGACCTGTTATGGGTAGTACATTTTTTTTAACTTACGCAGAATTAGGTTCCCTTTAATTCAACTTCTTAGAACCTTGTCGTGTGACGTCCATGAAACGACATTCTCGTCTGTGAAATCACCAAAATGAGCTATTTCCAAAAAACTGAACACTTGACATATACGAAAAAAATATTTGTTTTTTGGCAAAAAATCGAATAAAATCGGTTTTTTTTTTTTGGAAGACATTAACTTCTAGACTACTGGTCATAGAAAATTAAGTTTTTTTTTTAGTTTTGCTCAGAATTTTACCTAATTTAATTTTGATGAGAACACTTTTAGGTCTTGAATGCACAGGAAAGCAACAATCCACTGATATATTAAATTTTCCACCTTTTTCAACCAAATTTTTGTGTTGCGGGGCAAAATCCCTGTCACAAAACTTGACCCATTATTATGCACCCCAAAATGAACAACTTAAGAGAAACAAATTTTCTGCCCCAAACATTACCGTCTACACCTCATTTTTTCGACCAGATGACTGGACTATAATTAAAGTCACATTCCCAACCGTACCACCCGAGGTGCCAGGAATCCTATAGGCCCCTTGTTGATTCTAAGGTGACTTATCCCCTTCGTTTGTTTCCATCTCAAGAGAAGAAGTATTCATGGAGGGGGTCCTTAAAGGCTCCTCTCCATGTGTTTGTTTTTTGATTGTTTGGTTCTTCGGATTCATTTTGTTCCCACGAGCAGATAGGGAACTAACGGATCTGGCGCCACAGGGCCCCGCTTGTGGGGATAAGGCAATTACACTGGGAGGTTGTCCGGTATCCCAGGACGCCGTATGATTCACCATACTCTGGTGACATTCAGCTCTCGACACGTTAGTTGACGTCTTGGCTTAGGGAGCTGTTTTGGGAGTCGAGAGCCACCCGATATTCCCTGCTTAGTCGAATTCACGCTGATACTTCCACCTTACTAACCACGAACTCCTAGCCATTAAGGGTCATCATCGCTGCGGCTTTCAGGTGGTCGCTACCCTCGGGAGTTCTTAGGCCTCCTCACCACGGCCAGGTCCGAATTCACCTTCTCCTTGGTTAAGAAAATTAATTCCCCACCGTAAGGAGTAGTCAAGTTCACGCGTCCCACAGAGGAGGCGGAATCTCCCATGTCTTTTTAGTTACTTTTACGATACTATAGACCACTTTATTAGCTTATAAACACAGAGCGACGTAAACCATGTCAGCTTCAAATACATGCTAAGATTCTTTTTAAACACATTTTATTCCCTTAAAAATTCTCTAAATATCCGCCCCACATTGTAGACAAAAATTTGATTTTTAATTTGTTTAAAAAATGCATATTTAAATAATTTGTTCAAATAATTTATATACGGGAGAACTAATACCCAATCGGGTATGCCAAGCATACGAGACTAACTACTGGTTGTCTTCAATTTTGTTGAAACTACACTAAGTTGTAGACCTCTAGAAATACGAGTTGTCAACATACAGGGACTCAGGTTTTCGAAATTTAGCTCGCGCACCGTTATTCAGTAACCAAAATTTCTGCTTAGGTTGATCAATTATCATATTTTCGAGTTTCCTGTGCCCGGTTGACGCCCCACGAACTGCTATAGTGTTACTTATCACCTCGTAGATCTTATTGTGTCCATTAATAATATTATAATATGACTATAGTTATTGAAAGTTTCTAAACATAATTTTAAATCATTTTCAATCCTGAAATTGTGACCAATAATTTAAAATCAGACACTTCGGAAAACCCACTATGCCAAGTTTCATATAAATCAAACGGTATATTGAATTTTGGCGAGCTATCAAAGTTTTCAGTTCCAGAACTCCAGAAGTCACATGTTATTTATTTGCTTCGAATGTTTTTATTCGAATTTTGAAATAGTATATTGAGCGACGACTGTGAGTTACACATACTATGTTTTTTTATAAGTGCGTTACGAGGGGATGAGGGGTTCGGGGGCAGAGGCCCCCGGCAAAAGAAAAGCATCTACTGATTTATAGGTTACGTAGTCATTAAAAATAATATAGACTCGCGATTCTCCGAGTTTCTACTTATTCTATTTAATATCATGAGATGGCGGCAGCGTCCAGTTACCACAACTTTGGCATGTATAGGTACTACGCTTGCACTAGCTATGCGTAAGAGGAACACGGCGCGGCGTATTATTGCTATGGTAACGGGTTGTCGCGTCGTGTTCCTCTTAAGCGTTCTAGCGCAAGCGCAGTACCTCTACATGCTAAAGTTGGGATCACTGGCAGCGTCGATTAGCGTAAAAAATAATCAAGGACATCTGAAATAAGTATATTAACACACTGCAAAAATGACTTCGTGAGGAATTTAGAATTTTGCGGATGCTAAATGGACGTGCAAAGTAGCACTTCTTACGCACGTATAAAAAAACGTATTTTTTGCTCTCCTGAAAGTATTTTTCCCTGGAACTTACATGGTTCTGCCGTGACACTCTTCAAAATTATTTTAATGAAATTTATTTAATCTTTCAGAACCTGGGTTTTACGAAAATGGGAAATTTGGCATTCGACTGGAGAATATAGAGCTTATAGTAAAAGCCAACACAAAGTACAATTTTAACAATCGAGGCTACCTTACGTTTGAAACTGTAACATTAGTTCCGATTCAAAGCAGTTTATTGGACACTGATCTACTCAATGACGCAGAGGTAAGTTTACACTTCAACATAAGAAAGTCCTAATATGTTTTATCTTTGAAGGGTTACCAAAATAAGTAGGTGTTTGAATTTTCACGGGCGCTGGCAAATATGTATAGCCTAGCCGAAAAAACATACCTATTGTTTTTACAATCATTTTGCAGCCCTTGGATCTCAAAACTGTTTGGATAGGTTTTTAGGTGACTATTCATAGTTTCCAAAATTACTTTTCGTGGAATCTTAACTGATTTTTTTCTCGAGATATCTCGAAATTACGTTTTGCGAAACTTACTGCGAGTATATCGTAATATACGTTGTTAAGTACTTATTAAAATGTCGAATTTTTTAATTTTGCAAACGCTGCCCCCTGAATTTCTTCCGTTTGGTGATAAATGCTACCATAAATTTTATTTTATTTTCAAAAAATCGTTTAAAGATTCCGCAAAGCCGTTTTAGGTATGAAAATTAATATTTTAGTTATAGATCTTTTTTAATACACATTTAACTCTGAAAAATTTTTCACTCCTAGAAATTATTTGTTATTTATTGAGAAATGCGTCCCAAATTCTATGAAACAAAAAAGAACATTTTTTAACATATTATCGGGCTTAGAATACGTGAATATGTAATTTCATTACAATTAATGGTCTGAAATGACTCCTAAACATTTTTTCCATGTAATAATATGCACAGGTCTTCTTCTACAATATAGAGCGAGTATTTTCCATTATGAATGCATTTAAAAAATATTTATACAGCTGACAAAAAAAATCTTGAATTTCGAATTACACAAAAAACACACATTAGTAATTGGACTCTTTTGCTTGTATGATTTTCATTCTATTGTCATTTCTAACTGTAGTGTATATTGTTTTACTCTAGTACGCGAGGAACGCCTCCCATTCCTATCGATTTCAAGCCTTATTTTCACCAATTAAAAATTACACGAAATCTGTACAGAAAAACTTATCGAAACTTATAAAAACGCAGAATTGCACCAAAATTCACATTAACTATTAGCTTCAATCCTTTTCGGATAAATTAAAGTAAAAATACACTTTCGAGTACCATACGAATCATTCAACTGTAAAAAAATAAATATTTTTTTGTGGATTTCGAAATTCTAGATTTTTTTCTGTCCCTGGTATAAACATTTTTAATTTATTTGTTACGGAGAATATTAATGACGGCATGAACTGTGCGGCGAATATCGACTCGGAAAGAGTCATGGTGTCACGCCATTTCGAGCGCGGATAGCACTCGGAAGGGTGACAATCTCCGACGTACGACCATGTTGTGTATTCGCTGTGTTTTAACTAATGTCGAGCGGGAGGTTTCACGCCGAGAATGATTGTGTGCATTCGATGTTTGGGGTCGAATGTCTGCCTTCAACTTCGACCTTTGAATAACCGGTTGAACTCGGGAGGTGGTTTTCTGCAGTTTTGCTCTCCCCTGGCCAAACGTCAAGGGAAATCTGAGTACTCCTAATAAACTAAAATGCAGCCGCGGGTCATCATTTGTGTGATTAAATTGATACACTGATAAACCTACCATAGTAAAGAAAAATATTCACGTCTTCATACGCGGTAAAAAATGGAGTCCTAGCTCCTCGAGTAGTACAGCTGGGAAATAGGACTTTAATTAGTAATAGAAACGCGGCTAAAGCTACTGAGAATAGGCCTCTGTTTCCAAGCCAGACGGGATGCATCAAATGTTTAGTGCGTGATTAGCTACATAACATCAAATAAAAAATTCACTCCAAAAGTTAGGGCACTTGCTCGAAACTTGAGGAAAGCAATTCACAAGCTGTACAAGTGTAAACTGTTGACCATGAAGCAGCACTGGACTCAAAAAATAAGATCTCTCTCAACAGACAAAGAGAGCCTTGAACGGCGAGTAAAGTGGATTCAGGAAAATTCCACCTTTTCTACTCATCCTTCACGTCCGTTCAATAAAACGTCATGTGCCGTTAGAAAACCGCCTAGTCGAGAAGAGATTCAAGTCTTCCGAGAGCGAGTATATGTAAATACTTATCAGCTAAATGAAGACGCTTTAGATATATCACTCTTCTGTAACTTTTGTGAAACGCAAAGGTTATAAGGTCCAGAGGAAGAATGTCCACTAATTACTGCTGAAGAAGTGAAGAAAGTTATCGCTAGAACTAAGAACTTTTCAGCGCCAGGGCCAGATAAAATCAACAACTTTTGGAGGAAGAAGTTCACTTCTATGCACCAACATCTAGCTCGTATATTTACTACTTTCTTAAACAGAGAACAACCCATCCCGCAGTGGCTAGTGTAAGGACGTATGGTATTAATCCCTAAGACCGGAGATTTGTCAAGTCCAAAGAACTACAAGCGCATAGATTCTTTAAACACCAGCTACAAGCTATTCATTGCCATCCTCAAAGAGAGGATATTAACATGTGTCGAGCCGGTATGGCGTGCAATAAATGAACAACGTGGATGGAAGCGAGGGCTGGCAGGCTGTAGGAGAACCTGATAATAGACAAGTGTATTACCCAGGACTCGATCAGGTATGGACGCAAGCTGTCGATGGCTTGGATTGTCTACCGTAAGGCATTCAATAACACGAACCATGAGCTACTTATCAAGCTACCTTGAGTGCCTGGAGGACTTTCTAAGTCCGATACTTTTCTGCATCACCCCCTCTGCCTCTATCTATTGTGCTCCGAGGCAAAAGCTCCGGATACTTATGCGGCCCGCCGAACAGAAGAAAATATAAGGTCAACCACCTTTTATATTTGGACGACCTT
>CAKNWW010268327.1:0-10386 GCA_932074435.1 Andricus kollari
GGGGGGGGGGGGTGTACCTTAATGCGCGGATGGGGAGGGAAGGTGAGAGGGAAGGGGAGAGCTTCGAAAGGAAACCAAAGGATAAAATAATAAATAAGGAGGGGGTGATTCTAAGGGACTGGATAGATGGTAGAGGCTGGACGTTGGAGAATGGTACGGTAACAGGGGACGAAGCGGGAGAATACACATATGTAAGTAAGTTAGAATATCGCTGATAGACCTTGTAGAATCAGACCATCAGCCTTAGGGTTGTGCATAAGGAAGGGGCGGCGGAAGGGGAAGAAGTGTCGACGGGGGAGAGTGAGATGGAAGTGGGAGGCGATAGTGAAGTATCAGGAGACATGGGATGATTTAAAAGAGAAAGTGTAAGGGTATGTGCAAAAGAAGGTATTCAGAAGGTATTCAGGGGGATGTAAGAGTAGAGCACTGGTTGGAGCAGTGCGTGGAGATGGAAAGGAGTGGGATAAGCATTGAGGTATTGATGCATGATGGAGAAGGAAGGATTGCAAATAGGAGAGGAGATAGATATAAGTAAACTGTAAATATTATAAATAGTAGATAAGTATTAGGTATTAGCCGCGGAGGCAGAGTTTGGCAATGACAGACAAAGCAAGAAAGTATGTCCGTTCCGCGATTATACATCTCACGCCGTCAAGGCGGACGCGGACTTCTGAATCTCCAATATCTTCATAACCGAATTGTTCTGAGTACAGCTTATATAGGTGCAAGTGGTAGAGATTCTCTCCTAAAAATGGTCAGGAAATTCTAGATGATTGGCAAAGGAGCGCTCCTTTACAAAGCTGTGGATCGGCCGGCCGAGACCCTTGGCCTGAATTTCAACATCAGAAGTGAGGAAAGTGCATTACTCCATATAGATGCCTCACTTCTAAAAGCCGAAGTAAACCAAAGCAGAGGTTGAAAAATTCCACCAACAGCTACCCGACAATAAAATGCACGGAAACTTTCACAGAAATGTAGAAAAGCAGTGCTTGACAAAGGAGCAAACTTTTGCTTTCCTCAGATCATCAGAAAATAATTCAGGTACAGAGGGGTTCATTTTCGCATGCCAGGGCGGTGTTATTTCCACCTTAGTATGCCGTGACCCCATTTTATGTCAAGACGTTCCTAGCGATAGGTGCAGAGCGTGTCATGTACATGCTGTGTATCTAGAACACATACTATACAGGTGTCCCACTGACGCGGGAGCGACGTGTCTCTACAGAAATAATGCCCTGAGAGTACTTTATAACCATCTTTGACGCTCTCACGGTGTTGGTCGCGACCTTGCCCTGCCGAAAGCTCCGAGGGAGATAGAGTAAATTGTCCAAAACCAGAAGTGCCTGACACTCGAGGCCTGACATCGCTCTCCAAGACTTTGAGAAACGAACTATATTCGTGATCGAATTCTCGGCTAAGGGCGACTATAAAATCACTGCCAAGGTGAAGTTAAAGAAGGAGAGGTAACAATACCTTAAAAAGGAGCTGCAACGACTGTACCCAAAATATTTGGTTGAAGTAGTGTGATGTGATAAATTATGTAAGCAGGCTTATGAAAGTTACCATAAGTTATGATTAATTGCACGATTATCTGAAGTTATCATAAGTTACCATAAATTTATTAAACTTTCAGTAATGAATAGTAACTTATCGGTAATTAATGGTAACATTATTTAATTGTCTTAAGCTTAACTCGGCTTAGCGGATATATTTATCGTCGTAAATTTTACAACGGGCTATTCTCAATTTCGTAAGTCCTACAACATGGTAAAACCTAGTCTAGTAGCAAACCTTACTCGATTTTATTTAGTTAAAAACTAAAAAAAGATTATATTCGAAAAATGTTTACTATTCCTAATAAGGTATGTAATTGTTGGAAGTTTGTCTAAGACGCTATTGATTCGCGCGGTCACTTTTCTCTGTGTCTGTCGCTCGAGACCTTGCTACCGCGAGTGTGAAGCAGTAGTGGGGTTTTTGTGGTAACTTGCTTGGTTTGGTTGGACGGTATCCAGCTTTCTCTTTTGAGTTATGTTTCGACTTTCATGCCGAGCACCAGTGACCTCTTTCTGAGACCAAGTTCCACGTACCACATCATTTAAAGTGATATTGATTATCGGTTCGAGTTTTGACCCGTGAACTTTAAATTTGTACTGCCTACTCGAACGCAAAGTATTCTCAATTAAAATAAGTGATTCTTGAACATTGTGCCGTGCTTGTGCCTTTTACGGATTATCGCAAAGTGATGTGATTAGTGATCCATTAACAGTGACCAGTGTTTTTCTTTTCTGGATTATAGTGAAGTGATTTTGCTGACTCGACCGTCTTTTGGTGTTGCAGGAAGTGACGATTCAACTGTGACGTGTGAGTTGAATCACGGGTTGGAACTCGGACCATGATTGAATTGGATTGAGTGAAATTATAATCAAAATATATTAGTAGAATTTCGACTAGCCCTTTAAAATATCGTTTGTTATGGTTTGTTATGGGGACTGTTTATTCTTCAAAATCAGGAAATAAATATCTTTAATCTTTTTTGTAGATACTATGTATTGCAAAGAAAGGGATAAAAAAAATCTTTAATACATATACGGAATGTTTTGATAAACAAATAGGTCCTTTTATATCTCGATTTTTTAACATTTTTTTCTCCTCCAATCCATTTACGTATATTGCAAACTTACTACCTCTTTTACTCTTTTTTCAGCAGCTGAAGTAGTGTGATTTTACACTCCACTCCCCATGATAGTCTGACCAAAATTAGTAAAAAAGGAAAGATGGTAAGATGTAGGATGTTCGATCGCAGAAGGTGCATTTTACGTTCCTTGATGTATTCGTTTCCTGATACACAGGCGAGGATGATTACTCGCGGGTTGTATACCTATCGTGTCCGAAGCGTAGCTAAAGCGGCCGGAGGGTAAAGTAATCGTTACTCGGAAATCGCGAGCACACGAAAACTCCTCGATCCAGTCACGCCAGGCAGGAGTGACACGAATGTTGGCAGATTGCAACACTGCCTTTACATCTGACCAAACTTCGCACGTCAAAACTCAAACTATCGCTGCCCTTTCTTCGCCTCGGTGCGGTGCGGTGTGTCGATAAAACGTACAAGTCGTTTTCCACCCGCTGTTCGTACGCTCCATTCGAAAATTACGACAGCTTCAACAAAAGCTTCGCTGTCTTTTCGCTTTAGAAAGGAGAATGAACAGCCAGAGACCACTCCTGCTACTCTTTTGCCAGTTCGGTCCAAAATTTTTTCATTACGTTATAAAACTAGTAGAACAAGTTGAGAAGTTTCCTTTCCAAAGTTTTGAAATAAAAGTCAATTATTATACGATTTCTTCACCTTTGTTACACTCTACATCAATCCACTCCACCTCAACTCTCAAGAAACCATTTTGAAATATGATATTACTTTCTGTAGTGAAGATATTTTTATTTGCATTTTATTATACTTTAAATTACTTTTCTTTAAAAAATGCCTTTAAAATGCGATTCCAAATTCAGGTTTCTTATTTTAAACTATGAAGTATCGCACGATAAAATTTTTATTTTCCTTATGAATTAAAGCTCCCTGTTTTTCATATGCGACAGGCTCTGAAGAAAAGCTAATGCTTGAAAATATCGTTTTTGATGGTTTCAATATGCTGAAATTTTATATATGTACATGAAATTTGTTTCTCGAAAACTTGCCCTTTAGGTACTAGACCATTTTATTGGAGCAATTTACATATTATTATTTTGTAATGGAACCAAACTCTAATTAGCATACGTATATAAATGATAATGATTTCATATATTCTTATTATTCAACTTTGAATTCTTCTTCAAGAATGAAATTGAATCGAACGGTGAAAATCTATATTCAAATTTTCCGCCCAACCCTACAAGGAACTAATTATATAAACTTATTTTAACTTCGTGGAGTGTTGCGTTATTGATCGGTTTAATATTTTACACAAGTAATTCTGGAACTAGAACGGAAGCTGTCAAAAACAAAGTATCTTTTATATTATGCGAAAAATTTATATTGGCTTGTACTTATGTAACCAAAAATTTACTAATGTAAGTTATACATAATTTTAGAAATGAGGGTTCTGCATTGCGACACTCTGCCACTTAACCGCACAATTTCACGCACTGCAGTTTTAATTGTGAATACTGAATATTTGTGTTATTTTCTCCGCTTAAAATTCTTCATTTAATTTGCTTTTATTGCCCTGCTGGGTTTTCAGCGTAATTCTGGTAGTAGTTGATAAATGAATTCCCACAACGTAACAAATTTAGAATTTCATGCCATTCAGTTTATTTAAATTTTCCAATAATAGTAGTTTTTGGAGTACTTGACTGATTTTTTATATTTATTTTGCAAATAATCAAAAGAGTTACTGATTAATTAAGAAAATCCCTTTGGTTTCTAAAAATACGTATTAATTAGAGTGGTCTACAAAAAGGCTTTTTTTTCTAAAATGGTTTCTCTATAAATTGTACCTCTTTGTGTAAAAACGACTTCTGATTTTTTTTAAATTGAAAAAAAAAATATTATTAAGTCGTAAAAGCGCATTTTTGCACAAAAGTGCTTATTATATTTCAATTTGCCGCTGTTAATGCATTATCTAACATCATCATACTTGAAATCTATTACTTTTAGTGAAATAAATCACCCAGATTTTTCAACGAACATAAACAAATATAAAGGGGCATTGACTCATTTTTGTTCGCATTTTGGCCAAAATAATCTTTATTTTGTTTTAATTGACGCCTTTTGATAGATTATTTTACTTTGTCATACCGAGGCACATACATATATAGTGAAACATATCACCCGCATTATTCACAAAATTAAAATATATACATTTAGGAGTCTCGCAAGCCCATTTTTGAAAGAAATGCCTATTTTATTTTAATTGATGTTGTTAATAAATTATTTTGCTTTATTACACATTAACTGTATCACTTTTAGTGAAATAAATCATTCAGATTCTTCAAATAATGTTAAGAAACTATTAAGGGGTCGAGCAGGCCCGTTTTTTACAAAAAAATGCTGACTTTATTTTAATTATGGCTATTAATGGATTATTTTTGTTTGGCATACATGGACTGTATTATAAGAATAATTCTCACCGAGCCGAACTAAGACATAAGATCTTATCTTTAATATATATGAGAAAATCTAATCATATTTATACAACTGATTTAATTATTCGTACAATTTAAAACCCACTAAGACTTTCTTAAAAACCATTATGATATTTTGGTTACTCGCGCTGACAAAGGTAACATCACTGTTGTTAATAGTCGTCAAGAATATTTTTTACAAAATAAACACGATGTCCAGCGATGCACTAACGTACTCTAAAATGCCTCATAATCATGTAAAAGTTATCTTAAGACATACTTTCAAAATCTTAGATGATTGAAGAGTTAAAGGTTACTTAGGAAAAAATAGTAGAAGAAAGGATTTAATAACAGAGAATACTAACATTGTCATAATCTATGGTTTATTTAAAATATATCAAATTAACTTTCCTATTTTACCAGCTGTCTCCTCAATAGACATTCCTACTTATAATCTAGCAAAGACATTTTCCCAAATTTTAAATGAGGCCTTACCTTACACAAAATGTTTTATTAAGAATGACCTTTAGAAACACAATAATTGCGGAGAGAATTCTATCTAAACATATTTTTACGTGATTTTATGTTGTTACAATGTTTATCAAGAGTCGCAACGATCTTTTTCTGATAGCTACTGAGAACATATGGGGTTATATGGGTCATTCTCCGTCAAAATGTAAAATTTTGCCCCCTGGCATACGTGTAAGCCCCCTGGTTCAAAAGAATCGAGTAACCTCAATAATTGACCAATAGGAATGCTTCCTGTATTGATACTTTATAAAAGCATTATGTACTAGTAATGCTAGAAATTCTTTTCACATAAATAGTATCAAGACAGGCAGCATTCCAACTTATAAATACTTTATAAAATCATTACTCGTAATGCTAGTAATACTTTTATAAAGTATCAATACAGGAAGCATTCCTATTGGACAATTATTGATGTTACTTGATTTTTGGAAACCAGGGGGCTTACACGTATGCCAGTGGACAAAATTTTACACATTGAAGGAGAATTACCCATATACAGAAATGCAGAAAAATACTAACTGATGGGTTTAAAAAGTGCCTCACATGACTAATGGATTCTCCTTTTTTTTAATTTGATAACAACTATTACAAACAAACATACGAAATGTAATGCAAGATTTTGAAAGTAATGCCTGTTTATTTTATACATATACAATATAGATTATAGCTTTCTTATTTTACCAGACGACAAATAGTCTTTCTGATATTATGATATTTATTCTGAGTTTCTCAAAACTTACCTCTATTATATCAACTACCTACATCGCAAAAATCACAAAAAAAGCGGGATGAACTGAAAA
Organism: Andricus kollari; assembly: GCA_932074435.1. NCBI lineage: Eukaryota > Metazoa > Arthropoda > Insecta > Hymenoptera > Cynipidae > Andricus > Andricus kollari. The sequence goes on from CAKNWW010268327.1 coordinate 6,444, forward strand.
TTAGAGAAAATAACATTATTAATAATACTGATTATAATAAGACATAAAAAAAGTTTTCTTATAGACTTACATTACTAATGAGGGAATAGCATCTGCTCCGAAGCTTCCTTATAAACTTATAAATGAAAATATAACTTTTTTCTGAAAGTAGTTTAAGATGGAAAAGGGGTTTTTATTTTCCTATTTTTCAACCAATATCAATAGCCCTCTGTTGCTTGCTAGCTTTTCATCAAAATCTGCCGAAGCGTTACTCTTCAAAATTGAGAGAATACGGCTAGATGGCCCTGGTATAGGCGATACGTACAAAACTTGCCATATTGATGCTTATTATCTTTAGATGGATTATCTTATTTTATTATCTTTTATTATCTTTTTTATTATTATTATCTAATCATCTTTCGCCCTGGTGTAGGCGATACGTACAAAACTTGCCATATTGATGCTTATTATCTATCGATGGAAACGATCCATCTCCTTCAAATTTTATGAACAGTTAAATATCACTGTGCTGCCTATTCAGTTAAAATTTGGAAAAATTCTGCCAGAAAGGCGATTCGTGGGATTACTATCTTAAAGTCTAGCACCATATAGCCATGAGTACCCAACATTTTTTTCCAAATTTTTTCGGGATCATCCTAATATTGGCGGATTTAGCATGGGAAGTTTCCAAAATCTGAAAACGACCTCTAAATATTATCCATATAAACTCAAACTTTGCAGTTATAATTTGTTTTTCACTTAACCAGTTAGCTGAATTTTTTTAGAGATAAAATGTTGAAATAATATTTGCTATAAATAAACTTCTACTAACGAATAAGGTTACCATTACCATTACCATAAATATTTAGATTACGATATGCGTTTGCAGTTGACATTCATTTGACGCAACGCTAGAATGTTTAATATCTATAGAGAATTTGACTATCCGCCGAAAGAAATGCTGGGATGATTCAGGTTTCTAAGCAATCTTGAGAGACCAAGTTGAATCTCAGTTTTCTTAAAGGGAAGATCATATTTTCGACTCCAGATTTTCTTTTCTGGCTATATAATTTTTGTGCTGAAGATTTCTTTGCGAGTAGGTTTCAAATAATAAAGAGCTTTTGCACTGGGCGATCGATACGTTCAGTATTCACCTCAGGTTTCGCCGCCTCGTACTTTCAAAGGAGAGCTAAAAGTAAGAAAACGCAAAGGTTGGAGTGAGAAATACCCACCGAATCGTACCGCAATTTGTCGGTTACATTGGATGTCCATTTCCTCTCGTTCCATTCATGTATGTACAAATGTAGACGCAGACACGATTCTAGATGGACATTCAATGGGAGATGCAATTTTCATTTCCCGCTCCTCTCTTGCTGTCTTTCACAATCCTTTTATTTGTCCCTACTGAGGATGATTTGGCTAGCGTTAACAATTTTCAGCCAATCACCTCAATAGAAATATCGTGAGAGTGCTTGAACTGGAATATAGACAATAAAAGAAGAATTGATGCATTTCTATTATGTTTTTTCACTTTAACCAGCAGCTAACTTCACTTCGTTGAGTGCTGAGGGGAAAAACAGTGGATCACATGCGTGGAACAAAACTTTATTTACGTTATATCTTTGTAATAAATAGTAATTAATATCATTTTATTATTTCATTTAACAGTAATTAAAAAGAAAAACTAATTTCCAAAAACACTAATATAGAAAAAATTAGTTTTTATGAATACATTAACGAAATAGGGAAAAAATGGATTAAATCCCATGCATTTAATCCATTGTTTTCCTCTCAGCACTCAACGAAGTGAAGTTAGCTGACGATGAAGTGAAAATGCCTAATTATGAAAGCGCGAAGTTTAAAACTAAGCGCGAAAAGGAAGACAAAATGAAGTTATCGAGAAATGGTCTAGAGCAAATTTGTATATCATTTTGAGATTAAAAACTTTTCATCCTAACATTCACTTCCTATCTCGCACAGTTTTTTTTTAAATGCATTTTTTATTTTTTTTAAAGCGTTATCACGATAAAAAAAACCATACGTCTTATCAAAAAATAGTTTAGATTAAATTTGTTTTTTTTGTGATGCATAATTTTTTATCTTACAATTTTTTTCATTTCTCGCATAGTTTTTTGAAAAGTGAAGATTTTAATTGTCTTAAAATCCTTATCACGATTGAAACAAAAAATATATGTCTGATCAAAAATGTTCTTAAATTTATAGAGCTTTTTGGGGCGAAAAATTTCGCATCTCAACATTTTTTTTCATATCATAAAATTTGCTGGAAAGCAAAATTTTTTTGTTTGAAAAAGAATTTTCGATGGATAAAACCAGAACTGCTGGCCAAAAATGGCTGGTCAACGAACTGGTCCTATTTCTTAAGGCTAGGTCTACAGACTACAGCCAGACACTTTGTCAAAGTTGGGTTTTCTAACTTGTGGGTTCTCAAACATGGAGATTTGATTAAAACCGACAAAGTCAAATATTACATCAAACTAATACCTTCGCATTGCGATGAGAATTTAAAAATACCATCCACTTCTATCTTATTGTCAACGGGAGTAAATATGGATCAAATATACGTTTTAGTAAACAGCGTTTTCCGAATTAGCACTCGAGGAATCTTAAAACTTGTATTGTCTTAACTTCTGAATCGCTAGTTCATGTGTTTGGAAGCAACAAGTAGGTAAATGCTGATTTTAGATGGCAGAAGGTGACAAGTGGACTGAAAAATTGTGGCACTTGATGAAAATTGAACGAGTCTTACATTATTTTTGATATGCATACTTATAAAAATCGTTAAATAACTGCATGACACATAATAGTAAGTAAGTTGAATAGTACAAAATGTAATAAATACAATTACATACATACGTATAATACATATTTTTATTACTGATAACTCCTAAGATTAATTTTTTTAAATAGAACTCACAGTAGATTTTCAGGAGACTCTTAGGAACAGCTAAATCCCGTGCGGAAAATGCCTTTTTTAGCCTTATTTAAAAAAAGGCTCGTACTAGGCCCTGATAAGGTTGCCTCATTTGAAAATGTGTACAACGGCCCTGATCAGGCACAAATGAGGCCCAGATAAGGTGCCCTTATTTATAAGTAAAGCTATCTGATAAAAGGCCGTGCTTAAGGCCCTAATCAGGTCCGAATAATGTCCGGATAGGTTGCCCTAATTATTAGGTAAGGTAGTCTGATCAATTTCGTAATTATGGCCCTGATCAGGTCCGAATAAAGCCCGGATAAATTTCCTTTTTTATTAAGTAACGCAAATCTGATTTTCGTTTGGCCCTATAACAGAATTCGAATAAGGGCGCCTCTATTAATTCTCTATTCGGCCGCATGTGTCGTCTATACTTATGGTCAGTTCAACATCATTACGTTTTCTAAATTAAATATCTAATCATATGCATTGTATACAATTGCGTTTAAATCAATGGATCCCTTAGAGGTATTGAATTCTTCAAGTGACTCTGATTCTGGTTCGATTAGAACTGCAAAAGTTGCAAAAGGTAAGACGATCAAAATTAATTAATTTAATTGTATTTTAATGAACAGTTGAGTGTACAATGAATATCTTTTTATGAAATTATCACTTGTAATGGACATAGCAAATTTTTTTAAGTGAAATACCAGTGCCATCCTAACCTAAAACTTGAAAACTTTTAAAATTATTTTTTTTCTCAAAAATACGAAGTTTTTATGATGTAATTAGTTTGTTTTTTATTCACCAACAAAATGCATTCCAAGTAGAGTCAAATCAAATATAAAAATAATTACATTTAATTGATTCTAACTTCTTATTAATCTTGAATCTACTAGAACTTATAACCAAGAAATAATTTGCGATAAACAAATTTTTCGAGATTAATATTTCCAAAATTATAAATATTTCAAAGTGATTATTCAAATTTTGAAAACAAAAAAAAACTGTTATGAAACGGGTCACAAACAT
>CAKNWW010268328.1:0-15127 GCA_932074435.1 Andricus kollari
TTTAGGAAGTGGAGGTGCTAGCTTAATGTAAGCTAGCACCTCCACATCCTAAAAACACAAAATAATAAAAATGCAATTCCACCAGAATTTTGGGCTTTTTTTGGGCTCTTGGAATCCGCAAAAAAAATTTCCCCAAAACAACCCTTAAACTCCAAAATCAACCCCCTTCACAAAATTTGAATTTTTGGCGAATTTAATCCAGGCATCTTTTTCGGCTTTTTTTTGGCTCCTCGAAAATACCAACCACAGGGTTGATTTTCAATGTTAAGGGTTCGAGCCCTAAAATCGGAGTGGGTATTTTCGAGGAGCCCAAAAATCAGAGACTCTATCCACACTATAAAATTTCGAAAAAGATTGTTTTTTAAGAAAGTCATATATGCGTTGTGCTAAGGGGTTGATTTTTAATGTTAAGGGTTGGAGCCCTAAAATCGGAGTGGGTATTTTCGAGGAGCCCAAAAATCAGAGACTCTATCTACACTATAAAATTTCGGAAAAGATTATTTTTTAAGAAAGTCATATATTCGTTGTGCTAAGGGGTTGATTTTTAATGTTAAGGGTTGGAGCCCTAAGATCGGAGTGGGTACTTTCGAGGAGCCCAAAAAGATGCCTGGATTAAATTTGCCAAAAATTCAAATTTTGTGAATGGCGTTGAATTTGGAGCTTAAGGGTTGTTTTGGGGAATTTTTTTTTATGGATTCCAAGAGCCCAAAAAAGCCCAAAATTCTGGTGGAATTGCATTTTTATTATGTTGTGTTTTTAGGAAGTGGAGGTGCTAGCTTAATGTAAGCTAGAAGCTCCACAAGAAAATTGATTTTTTGGAAAAAGTAAAAGAGCCCAAAAATTTTAATTGGGGCCCAAAAATAGCCCTAAAAAAGCCCAAAATTCTGAGCTATGAAAAATTCTAAAATTCGATTGTGGAGGTGCTAGCTTAATGGACCTCTCTCATTAATATCGTTCATGCGTTGTACTTTGAAACCGACGCCAAATACATAATACTATACATTATAGACTTAGGCACTCATATTTGACTTGAAAACTTTTTTCAGTGTACGTGGAACTCTGCGCATACGCAGTCTAATACTGTAGCTCGGATCAACCTACATGTTATCAATTTGAATTTCGCGCACTCAGACTTTATGGATATTGTGAAGGATTTAATTTATAGAAACAAATCAATTTAAAAAAGTGAGGTTAAGTAAGTTACTGATTAAGGTTATTTGAAACTTATTAAAGTATAACTTTTAAATAAGTAAAATAAAATAACTTATACTTAATGAAACTAAGATAAAAAAATTAAAGTATGCCGAAACTAATTAAACGAAGATAAAACTAATTAATGTCAATAGAGTTAATAACTTTAATGATTAAATAATAAATTAATTAATTTATTAGCTTATTCTAACAAGATAGAGAGTTAGGATTAAAGACACATAGTTTTATTCGTTTAATATAAATTTTTATTCATCAACAATCTTAAACTAGTTTTAATAGATCACATTCATTATAAAAAATCTTAGCATAGATTTATAAAAATATTCGATAATATATTATTTGTTTTTGACGCAATTTAGTAATAATTGCTTCACATGCAGGGTTTTGTAGTGAATGGTTACTATTAATACAGAATTGCAGCTCATATACCAGATCGTTTGGATCCGTCTGCAACAATATACAACGTTCAAGATAGAATAGATCCTCCTCCTCTTCCTCATCACCCTCATTATCCTGTACCGAGGGTTTCTGATGAATACGGTTACATAACTCCCAAGTCAAGGCGTTAACAACCGTGACAAATACTGAATTGCACCAAGTTTTGGTGTTCTAAACGTGTCTCTAAGATACGTGATCAAATCCTAGAGTATTGAGACCTTAACCCCGCATGCGGTGCTTTGCGGAGGTTGACCGATTTTTCCCTAGCTACTCATGGAAACATCATGAAGATCAAAAAACAAACCAAAACCGGAGTATATGCGAGGAGATTTAGATGTGGCGGATGAGCTGGACATGAGCCAGAAGACGGAGCTCAAAAATGAATTGAACATCGTGAAGCGAAATCTGAATGAGAACATCAAGCTCATCGAAAAGCTGGCCAACGTGCTACAGAAGATAAAATAATTTTGCGACTCTAAAAAATATATGTTCAGACCTATCAGGCATGGAGTTGAAAGCACGGAAGCTGGTGAGATATATGCGAAGTGCCATGACTTTCGCTACATGGTACTTTAAATTTGTTTTACAAGGTATTGGATGATGCACCGGAAAGAAGGTGAAGGAGTACAAGAAAAAGGCCAACGCGAAGAAGGACACGAACCAAACTGGGTCTCAGTCCCGTTGAGGCAGGCCCTTTCAAGCTGAGGAGAAAGAAGCCGAGGACCCGCACCGCGCGCTACAGCGGCGGCGACCACGACACCAAATAAGGAGGACGGAGGAGCGAAACCTGTAACCAACAACACCGGGAAGCAGAGCAATGAGGTGCAGAGGCGCTTTTAACCCGAGGCTGTTCTCATAAAACCGGTCGAGGGCTTGAGCTACGCTGAGCAGAGGTCATCGTGGAAGTAGGATCTGCAGGGGATAGCAGATCGAAGCTGTTCGCTGTCTATAATGAAGCTGTCGGTGATAGGGCAAGTGTCCCCCGCAACGAGATCGAGGTCTTGGACCTCGACACCTCTACTAATGTGGAGGAAGTTGAGGCCGCCGTAAGAAGACTTTTAGGTGAATCCACGAGCGGCGAAATTAAGGTGAGCTTAACGAAGAAGCTATTTAGAGGGAATCTTAAGGCTTTCGTTAAGATAAAAGAGGAACTGAAGTTGGGATGGGTGTCCTGTCGAGTACGCAGCAAGATGGAGGAATTACGATGCTATAGCATGCCATTTCGTGAGACAGCCTTGTTAAAGAAGCCTTAAAAAAGACAGAGTTAACCAACCAGACTCAACCAAGATGCCGAAGGCCGATGTCCCCGATGTGCGGAAATACCGCGCTACTTTGGACGATGCGTGCATATTGGTTCAGTAGGAAGAGGGAGAAATGCCAAGCAGGCAAGAACAGTAGGAAGTTGAAGCACGGCTTATTGGCCTTATCCCTATGTCCCTGAAGTAATGCGAAGGCGGTTCCGGGAACATAGGCTGGCAGGAAGAGGAGGTGAGTTTAGTGGATATTACTGTTTTTAGGTCGAGTTTCACACTCAGTGCGTAAATGCATTTTGAACTCCTCTTAAACAAAAAATCATCATCATCATAATCCTCATCGTCATTGTCATCCTTCTCCTCCTCCTTCTGCTCCTCCTCCTCATCTATCTCTTCCTCATTAATCTTCTCTTCTTCCATGTCTTGCTCATCTATCTCTTCTTCATCCAACTTCTCATTTAGCTTATCTTCTTCATCCTCTTCATTATCCATCTCATGCTTATTCAAAACATCCTCCTCCATGTCTTCCACCATCTGTTGATCCATATGCACATCATTTTCCTTCAAAACTTTAACATTGTGCTCAAACTTTCGCTTGAAGCATCTTTATTCAGAGTCACAAAACTTAAATTCTTTTTCAAATTGAAAGTAGAATCATAACTACGTTATATTTTGGTACATATTTGATTTCGTACCTTTGGAAGTGTCAACTTTATTCTTCCTGTTATTGAATTTTGTTTGAAGGCAGTACAGTTTTGCTTTAGGACTTCACGCAGCTCGGCAATCACTCAAGTATTACTATGATCAATTTCGTAATCGTTCTTGATATCACTTTAAATAATTTTAGAAATATCATGTGACGTGCATAATGATGATGTTTTTTTCTTGACGGAATGGTGAGAAAATCGAAGCCCAGATACACGAAAAGTGTTCGCACTTATCGGTAGTGTGGGGATTTCGATGGTGATGAAGATAGTACCATATTTAACCAATAAAAATCACCACTTTTCTCCTTGGCGTGATTCCCCCCGGAACCGCTTTCGCATTACTTCAGAAGGTGCCGTTTGCTTACCTGTTGAGGCTCCTGCTAGTTTCTTTCTTATATATTGAGTCAGCTTCGTGTCCCAGACAATATGTAACGCATGGTCCTTAGCAGTACTCCAATGTCGTGGAACGGCCCGTCGGTCTGCGAACATCTTAGTTGAGCATGGTTGTACTCGCTGCATAATAAATGTATCTTATAGCGGCCCAACGGTCCCATTGAAAGAATGTGTGGTTTTCGTCCTGAGAGGAATTGCGTCATGCAGTCGTTGGTTTCTCCGTGTTTGCGGTCTAACCATGTGCTGACATGTGGGATCAACCAAGCCTCGATGTTCATTGCTCCAACGCTGTTTGCATCGTTCGATGGTGGCTGATCTGGCTTCGTCTTTCGCTGTTGCTCTGGTGACGTCAGCTCTCCTGTGGAGTACTTCCTTCTTCTCTTGGGCAAGTAGATCGATCGGTATCGTCCCCGCAGTCGCTAGAATCGCTGTTTTCGATACCGCTCGATAGGAGCAGGCAATTATGAGTGCACCCAGCTGATGAACCGCTGCCAAATGTCTCCTATGTTTCTTGCTTTTTAAGTGCATCCGCCCACATTTTTTCACCGTAGAGCATTATTGACTTGGTCACTGACGTTAGTAGTAGGCGCTTGCTGGGTCTCAGGCCATTTGCATTGACTATGAGTCCGCTTAGTGCCGTCGTGACAACTGCTGCCTTCTAGCTGCTTGCTTGATTTTTTCCCCGAAGGGGAGCCTATGATCCATCCATATTCCTATATGTTTAATAAACGGCTTGATTAGTACCACTACCGGTCTAATCTGCATCGGTATGTGCATGGGGATATAATTCCTCGTTACTATCAACAGTTACGTTTTCTCCGTAGCCAGATCTAGTTCGTGGTCATCCACCCACCTGCTCACGCGTCGCATCATCTGTTTTAGCTTCCATTGCATTTCCTCCGTAGGTCTTTCCGCAATTACCGCTAGTATATCATCTGCATACCCAGTCAGCTATGTGTCTTCTGGCATCCCTATCCTCAAAATGTCATCGTAAGACACATTACAGAGATCAGGGAGAAGCATTGACCCCTGAGCTGCTCCAGAGGTTATGTGTTTAATTCTTGGACCTTCGGTTGTGTCGTGTATTAAGGCTCGATCAGCTAAGTAACTTCTTAACATACGCATGAGGTACTCTGGAGTCTTAAAACCCTCCAGTACCTTTATCATTTCTGTCCACCTGACCGAGCAGTAACTATGGGCAGACCCGTGCTACTACTTTCAGGGATTCCGCTCAGATTCCGTCAGGTCCCGGCGCTTTTCTGTTCTGCCGGGAGGTCGCAGCTGTTATCAATTCTTCCTCGCTGAAGAGTAGAATCTCCATCATAGGGGCTTTGTACCTGTCCTTCCCTCTTATCGGATGTGTCCGAAAGAGCACGTTGATGATGTTCCTAATAGTTTCCGCTCCCATTAATCTACTCGCTGAGAGGGCCCCGAGTTTGCTGGTCATTATTTTGTAACTCTGACAATCCTCAGGGAAAAGTTTTCCTAATCCATTGTGGGAGGATTCCACCTTTTGGGATTGCGATGCTGTATTCTAGCTTCCAGCTTTCCTTTAACCACTCCCTCTGACGCTAGCGTGCTTTCTGGGATCGTACCTACGTTTTCTGTTCGTCTGCATGTTGGCATTTTGCCTGTATTTATGACCAGCAGGCCCAGTCTTGCAGCTTTAGCGTTAAAGTCTCCTGACGCTATAACTCCTCCCTCTGTATCTTGGATGACGTCTTCCAATAGATCCAGTTTTCCTTGGAATTCCTGACTGCTCTCATTAGGCGTGAGGCAGCAGCTCACATACATGACACCTTTGCTGTTGACCCAGAAGTATGCGTCTCCGAAACCATGGCTTCTAATCGGAACTTCCCCTTGCTTTCACACCCAGATGGCTGCTGTTTCAAGGTTTTCCGGAAACTATGTTGTGATGTCCCTATCCGTGTACTGCCCGCTTATAATTAACAAATCGGCCTACCGATCCGCAACTAAATGTTCTGGAAGGTCATTGGACTGTGCACCCTCTCGACCCAGATATGTGCTTGAGATTCACTGGTTTTTGCTGCAGGCAGCTGCAGAGCACGTAGTGCATTTTGGATATGCAGGCCTTTGTCTTATGTCCGCCCATTCCCCCTGATAACAAAGGCCGCTGCGGCACGGCACTGTACAGTCGGTTGATTGATATTCATACCCTAGACACCTGAAGCATCGGTCGACGCGCGTCCAATTTCGCTCCCTGCTATATATCCATCCCACTTTGATGTGGGTGATTTCCAGCAGTTGGCCTGCAGCTTGCTCGCTGAGCTGGACTATAGCCAGGATCTGGTCTCTCCTGTTAAGCCTTCTTATCAAGGCCTTTGCGTCTTCTGCTTTACCGCCGAGATTTCTCTTAAGTGTTTTCTCTACATTTTCCTTGTTTGTGACCCAATCGAGATCTTGAAGCTCTAGTATGACTTTAGGGACCAGTCTCTTCATTGTGCCCATATCCCCTAAATTATTTTGCAGAGCCTCCCCGAAAGCTGTAAAATTGTTCGTCTCCTTCTCAAGTTCTATTAGAAGATCTGCGTTTCGTGTCCGACGGATTGTCTTTATGCGGGTTTCAGTTCCTTCAGGCTTTATCTTAGCTTTGATGTATCCCAAAACCTCCAACTAAGTCTTCCCCTGCGCCGAGTTTATCCGAACCACTTCCCGGTGCTGTTTCCTGCCAGGTTTCCGATATGACTTCTTATTTGTGGCCGTGTTATTTCCCCTCCTTTAGAGGATCCCTTCGTTTGCTGATTCTTTTTTGGCACTCTTGGCCTTGTTGCCTGTTACCAAATTCCATTTCTCTGGGATCGGATCTTCCCAGGTATTTGATGATGATGATATTCTTTTTGCCTTACGAGGGTGGGTGAAATTTGTTTAAAAACACACCGCGAAGGGTGCGCACTTCTCGGTAGTGTGGGGATCTTAGTGGCTTCACTACAATGATCCTGATATATATTGTATCAATATACATAATGATCTTAATTTGTCATTATAATAATGCTGCTAAGGACCCACTAAAAAAACCACCTGCTCTCCTTGGCAGGAATCCCCCCGGAACCGCCTTCGCATTACTTCAGGGAGTGCCGTTTCTTTGCCTACTGAAGCATCTGCTGGTTTTCTTTTTTCGCCGGGATGGTTGAGTGGGCTGCATCTGGTTCCTGCTCGTATCTTTCTTCTGGAACTGTTTCGCTTCATATCCCGACCAAGATGTTACGCATCGTCCTCAGCAGCACGAGAATGTCGTGCAACGGGCTTGTCGGCATTCGAACATCTTAGTTGGCATGCTTGAATCTGACTGGTTAATCCTCCCCTCTGCCTAACTGCAGGCATCGTCCTTGTGAGCGGAACGGATGTAACGCATCAGACTTGTCGGCCTTCGGCTGCTTAGGGCTTGGGTAGTTTCCTTCCTCACAAGTATCCTTGCACGTCCTTAATCACTGAGCTGTCCATCTTCTTTCTTCTTGCGTAGAATGATTTCGACATAAGTCCATACTCTGTTCCACCATTCCTCGCTTTCTAGCCTGTGCTTGAATTCGTCCTAGCGTTAACGCTCGAGGAAAGTGTGGTTCGCCTCGTTGGTTTCCGCCTCGCAATACCCACACTTTAGACTGCTGACTTTTCCTCTCTTGTAAAGGTAGTTACGGAAGTAACCGTGTCCTGAGAGAAATTGTTTCAAGTACTGATCATTGCTGCAGTTTTGTTGACATCGCTTCATGTTGGCCGCTAAGGCTCCGCAATTACTAGAATCGCTGGTTTCGATACCGTACGATAAGAGCACGTAATTCTCAGTGCGCTTCTTTGCTGAACCTCTGCCAAACATCTGCGGCAGATCTTCTCTTTTAATGCGTCCGCGCATATTGCGGCTCCGTAAAGCATTATGGATTGGGCCATTAACATTAGCATTTGGTGCTTGCTGGGTCTCGGGCCACTCACGTTGACCATGGGTCTACTGAGTACCGCCGTGACGCCTGCTGCCTTATATGCTGCCTTTTTTATTTGTTCATGGAAGGGGAGCCTGTTATTCATCCAGATGCCCAGATGTTTCATGGCTGCCTTCGGTGTGCCCACTGTCGATCCTGCTTCCATCGGTATCTGCATGACGCTGTATTTTTTCGTGACTATGACCTGCTCGGTTTTCTCCGTGACTAGGTCTAGCCCATGATCAACCATCCAGTTTTCCCATGCGTGTCATGTCCTGATTGAGCTTCCACTGCAATTCTTCCGTTATTCTTGGAGCAATTACAGCAAGTATATCGTTATATAAAACGGGGCCGAGTATTGAGCTCTAAGCAGGTCCGGCTGTGATTTGTTCTTTCTCGAAACCTCTGTGGTGTCGTATATTAAGATTAAATAGTCTCTCAACACACGCATGCGGTATTCTGGTGTTTTGAAGCACTCCAATTCCTTGATCATTTCGGTCTATCTGGCCATGTTGAATGCATTTCTCACATCCAATTTTCCCAGCAGCACGATTTTTCTGGTGGAGCGGCTTTCTTCTTCTACTCACACAATAGTGTCCCCCATTTCTTGGACTGCGTGTATTGTAGAGCGTCTCCATTAGCTTCCCAGCGGTATTCAACATACACAGTGGTCTGTACGCCGATGGGGAATTCAGATTTCATTTCCCTTTGCTGATAAGAACTAAGCGCCAGACTTTCCACTGTTTGTGAAATATATTAGCTTTCAAGCAGCAGTTCATCATATTCAGCAGCATCTGCGGGCAAACGCGTGCTACTACATTTCAAACTTCCGCCATTATTCCGTCAGGTCCTGGTGCGTTTTTGATCTGAAGGGAGGTCACGGCTAGCTTATATATTGATCCCTATTTCGGTGCCCCATCTTCCCAGGCATCAATACTTCACAGGCCTGTTTTGTGATCTGCATGATGGCTTCCACAATTGCTTCAGCCCCCATATCAGATCTCTCCATAAGGCTGTTCTGTCCTTCGGTTATCGCCAGGGATAGCTTTTCAACTGTATATACTGATGGTCGTGCTCAGTATAGTCCTCGAGGACCTCCCCTGTTCTCCATAAGTGAGGCCACTTCTTCTGAAGACGGAGTAATGTCCGGGATCGTTCCTACGTTGCCGGCTCGTCTGAAAGTTAGCGTCTGCTCTGGGCGTTCCCCATTTCACCGCCATTGCGTTGAGGTCTCTAGCCGTTATTACTCCACCCTCAGCTTCCCATATTGTATCCTCCAGTAGATCCAGTTTTCCCTGGAAGTCCTGGATGCCTTTGTTCGGTGTCAGGTAGCAACTTACATAAGTGACATGTTGAGCTGTCTTTATTCTTGTATTGCTCGCTGATGATTAGGAGATCGATTTTCTTTCCGCGAACTAGATGTCCGCCCATGCCACATTTGTGACATAGGCCGCTGCGATCTGACCCTTCGCAGAATATATCTTGGTTTCCGTAGCCCAGACCCTTAAAGCATCGGTCGACCGGAGCTCTTCGTCTAACCTTGCTGCTGAGTCACCCCACTTTTATACGGGCGGTTTCTAGCAATTTACAGGCTGCTTGTTCGTTGAACTCGATGTTGGCAATCACTTGTTCTCGCCTGTTGGCCTTCGACAACTTTGCGCCTTCCGCTTTTGCGCCGAGGTCTCTCTGAAGTGTGTCCTCTGTATCCTCCCTCGTCGTAACGCTGTCCAGGTCGAGAATTATCAGTACGGTGGATTGAGCTTAAGCGGGTTTCTGTTGCTTCTGGCTTTAGCTTCGACTTGATGTCTCCCAGTACCTTTGCATATGACTTTCCTTCCGCTGGTTTAATCAGCACAGATTCAAAACGTTACTTCCTGACCAGTTTCCTTCGCGCTTATTTTTTTAGGCCGGATCATGATACGGCCTAAATGATAAAGGCACATGTGCATTTACATCTCTGTTTGCCGTATTTTGGGCGGTCACATCTCCTGTCAGTTCGTTATTGGCTTTCTTGGTCTTTTTGCCCTTAACGAAATTCAAATTCTGGGGATCTGTGTCCTCTTTCTTCTTCTTCTCGATTGGCGTGGCTGCCTAGTTTTCTACCGAGCTTGATGCTGCTCGCTTGTTCCTTGGCAATGCAACCGACGTGCTCATACCCCTACTGAGGATTGCCTCAGAAGTCTTCAAGAGGCCCACGAGGCTATCAATGTTGGCAGTCTGGTTTTTCCGCTGTTACTTTAACGTTTAGATCAGTTCTTTCATATTCGTAAATGCCAGTTCATTGTCAACGTCAGTTCGGCATTCTAACTGATCATGTCCATGATGGACGTCTCTTCAGCCTCTATGTTCTTCTGTAGGGCAATCGAGCCATTTGTGGCCTCTGTTCCAGATACAGTTGCGGGTTCGGATCTCTCAGTGCTAGTTTTGAGAGTTGTCGCCTTGTCTGCTGCGCAAATGTCTTGTTTTGTTAGATCTAACTGGGTTGGTGTGAGGGTCTCTATGAAAATTCGCCAACGCATCGTGCGAGAACGGGCGGACCGAAATTACTGGGAACGGATATGCCCTCCAAACTATGCACTGCCCCAGGTCCCTGGGGACCAGCCTTCGTTTAACTGACACCTCTGCAGTGCAAGCACACATTAGCCCCTTGCCACGTCAGCGGGTAAGGCAGACGGAGCACTCCTATTGGGCCACAGCAGGTACCAATCGTGGTTTTTTTTCGGTGTATACTTTGCCAAGTCTATTTGGCTCGCGAGGCGTATCTTATTAGAAGGAAACTGTCTATTAACCCTTCACTTCTCTATATTCTTTTTCTTTTATCTGAATTATTTTCCTTATTGTTTCAACACTCAAAGATCGTATGTCTTGTATCGTGAGTTTTTCCACAGTAGACACACTCGTCTGTTCTAGCCCTTTTTCTGTCATGCAGGAATTTACTGAAACACCCGTATCCACATAGAGTCTGCGTTATAAAATAGTCTATTTCGCCATATTTCTTTGATACCCATAGGTTTATCGGCGGGATCATTTAGTACGTCCATCGAGCATGTTTTGCCGTTTTACATTGCCGCTGCAATCTCTCAATAAGATTTTCCCTTGCATTTGCAGGATCTCTACCTTGGTAGTTCTCCTCTCGCTCTTCTATCAGCAGAGGAATGAGTGGCGTTCCAGATATAACCGCTGCCCTAACTGATGATATTATTCTATATGCACTGCATATTTTTACTGTCATCTGTCTCTGTACTGTTGTTAGCAGCCTTCTCAGCTCGTTTTGACGCACGTGGACCTCCGATGTTGGGCATAATACCCATTAGCGCATTTGCAATTTTTCTTGCTTTTTGTGTCGCTTTGTTTACTTGCCTAGTAAAATTTAGTTTTTTGTCAAGGTACGCCCCTAAGTATTGAATTGCGGGGCTGAGCTCTATTCTGGATCCTTGAATAGTAAACCATACATGGCGTAGCCCTCTGCTTTCAAACTCGTTTAGGACCATTTGCATGGCTGCTTTACTTGTGTTCGTTAATATTTCTTCTGTCCTAGCAATCACAGTCAATACCACATCATCTGCATATATCACTCATATTACACCTATTGAGAGCTTCGTCCTCAATATCGGATCATAGAGTAAATTCCACAGGGTCGGCCCGAGAAGCGAGACTTGTGGGACGCCGCTGTTTCTCGAGATTGTTTTAGTCTCCCCTTCTGTCTCCATTGTTATTTTCCTCTGGAATAGGTATGACCCTATGAGACTTATCAGTCCCTGTTCGATACCCCTTCGCCTTAGCTCAACCATTATTTCTTGCCACGCCGCACTATTAAAGGCTTTTCTTACGTCCAGGGTAAAAATCGCACATAGCTTCTTGTTACGACTTGCGTACTTTTCTGCCTTTCTTTTGATCCTCATCACCTCACTAACTGCGTCCGTCATTTGTCTACCCTTTCTGAAACCGTACTGGTTAATTGATAATCCTCCCGTTCTCTCTATCTCTCTGCTTAGCTTCGCTAGAATGAGTTGCTCGTATAGTATTCCTTTCGCGTCAAGAAGGCAAATTGGTCTGTACGACGATGGACTTTTAAGGAGCTTATCACCTTTTTCAAAAGCACAAGTTTCACGATTTTCCACTTTTCAGGTTCGAGCAGATACTCTGACTTTGCAGTTACAACTGCTTTTAGAATTTCGGCTAGAATTCCATTTGATCCTCATGCCTTGTTGATCTTTAGGCGCTCACAGGCTGCTATTAGTTCCGCTAGCGTGAAAAGATGAGCGTATTCATGCTCTTTGAAATCAAAATTTACCGGAGTCATTTTTCTCCAGGCTTTTTTTGGTCTTCAGGTAGATTTCCCACTTTTCCAGTATTATGCTTTCTTTTCCTTTCTTGACACTTTTAGTGTGTAGTCTTCTTGCTTTATTGCAATCTACCCGCAATTGTACGATTTCCTTATTCCGCCTGTATGCGCTTCTCCTTCCAGGAGTTATCAGTCTTTTTGGCATGGCCTCATTGAATAGTTGTTCTAGAACTTTTGAGAAACCTTTTGTCGAGATTGTGTTTATATTCATGTTGAGTTCAGTAGCCATTTGGCTTAGCTTTTGTGTCTCCAATTTAGATACACGCCATCAGATGCACTTTCTTCTTTTAGGAGCCCTTTTCTTCCACAGTAATCAAAATAATCTACTTGTGGGCACTCAACGATTCGTTGTCACTCACCCAACATAGCACAACGGTTTGTCCTCTGACGTCCGTGTACCGCATGCCCCATAGTGGCAACTTCGCATTAAAATCGTATGCAACAATATCGCTTTTCTTATTAATACGGATTCGTGTGGCGATTTCTTGCAGGGTGCTTTGGAGATACTCGATTTTCTTATTTCCTGACGAGCAGCAACTATAAACAGTTTTCTTGAAATAAACAAAGTCCTTTCTGCCTGCTATGGTCAGTTGGTTCGGCTCGCTAATAAGCAATACCTTTGTATTCCTTTCTTTGCCATACTGCACCACCATATCAAGTGCAGCTCGACTCCTGTTTGTCTTTATTTGCAAGTAAATTATGTCATCTGCCATTTTTTATACTTAGCTCGCCTCCCTTCAAGTCGAATTAGATTTTTTAGGCACTGTGTGCTAAAATTTTGATGTCCCTCCTCCTGAAAATGCAGGCAGTAGGGCATGTTTCCACAGCCCATGGCTTCGTGGCTCTTTTGCCCACATTTCTTGCACAGGTTTTCACGATTTGGGCACTCCATCCTTCGGTGTTCCTGCTGTCAGCAACTAATGCATTTTATTTCTCTAAATCTCTCAGAAGCATTGCAGACTATCCATCAAACTTAAATTTTTCCTTGATCAATTATTTTTTGGGTATCAGAATCCTGCATAATCACAGTGATATTTTGCTTCCCCCCCCCCCCTCCATTTGCTCATCCATACCTCTGATATAGATGACGTTTCGATTTTTAAGGACCGTCACTTTGGCTGCTGGGTTTTTCTCTGCTACCTCTTTTATTAGAACTTCTGGGTCAACACTTTAACTGCAAGCAGGACGTCTCCATTCCTGGTCTTCTTTATTTCCTGGATTTCGATGCCATGTTCTTCATGGTTGAGATTTTCCTGAACCATTTTGAGTTTGTCCGCATGGGAGATTCCATCCATCTTCATAAAGATGGTTTATCGCTCTTGCCCTACAGTTGCACCAGTTAAAATTGCTTGATTTTATCGACAGGATCATATTTGATCATGAAAATTTGTTGTCTGGTATAATTTGTTTATTTTATGAACAAATTATATAAACGAATGCATAATTTAGGCATTTATTGGCAGAAAGTAATCGTTTTTCTTTTTTCGTACCTTTATATTTTATAAGTGGAAATATGTAGGGATAAAGATTGGTCATTCGATTAGCGTGCTTTATTTTATGAACCAATGCATAGTTTCGGCATTTATAGACAGAAAGTAATCGTTTTTCCCTCTAATCGACTTCAAATCACATAATTAGTGATGTTTAGTGACGAAGAATTATCAATCGATATTATTTGTTTATTTTATAAACAAATTTTATAAACAAATGCGTAGTTTGACCATTCATAGATAGAAAGTAACCATTTTTCTTTATAATCGCCTTTAAATTATATTCGTGGATATTTTAGTGATGCAGACCTGTCATTTGATATTATTCGTTCATTTTATAAACAAATTTTATAAACATATTTTATAAACAAATGCATAGTTTGGCAATTTATGGGTAGACAGTAATTGTTTTTCATTCTTAACGCCTTCAAATTATGTATGTGGTGGTGTTCAGTTATGAATAATTGTGATTCGATATTATTTGTTAATTTCATAAACAAATTTTATAAACAAATTTTTTGTTTGTCCATTGATAGACAGGAAGTAATCGTTTTTCTTTCTGATTGTCTTCAAATTATATAAGTGATTATTTTTCGTGGTGAAGACTTCTCGTTTTATATTATTTTTTTATTTTATAAATAAATTTTATAAATAAATGCATGAAGAAGAAACCTTTATCTCAAGAAATCATCAAAATGCTTAAAACCGCTTATTGGCACTGTGTTTATTCCGTGATCTGTGATATCAAAAGAAATATTTCCTGTTATTTTCTACAAAGCTTAAATGTGTGCGTTGTTTTTCACGCTGTGTTAGTACAAATAAGAAATAAATGGTACAATTAAGTGGATACGAAAAGTTAATTGTTACTTTATTTTTTCAGTACTTTTTCTTTTGCCATTGTAAGGGATCATACTACACTTAACGGTAAATTTTGATTCCTCACACGTAAGAACCCATTTCTTTGACAATTTACGATGTTTTCATTTATTTGTTTAAAAAATCCAATACCCCACTGCATAAGGGAGGCAAACTATGCTACTGCCAATGAAAAATTTGGATTTCTCACCCTTCAAAACCCATGGGTATCAATCAGTTTTGTTTAAAGAAACATGTTTAGTTTTTTTTACTACGCCACTGCCTCACGACGGTAACCTACGCCACTGATATTGCAAAATTCAGATTCCCCATGTCTCAAAACCGCTAGATAACAAAACTCATCAAAAGATCTTGCTTCATTTCGCTGTTGTGTATGGTTCTGCGCCATGGACATAGGAATAGGAGGGAACTAGTCGCATGCTTCCTAACTTGGGCGAAGGAGAGGGGTCGACTATGTTATATATATATATATATATATATA